>BSBK01005470.1:0-82500 GCA_027943335.1 Chamaecyparis obtusa
TATATATATATATATATATATATATATAACATATATATATATATATATATATATAGTATATATATATATATATATATTTATGATTAGCAAACTTATTTATGCTTTGAATGTATTTCAAACTTTAACATTATATATTTTTATATACATATATTATTATATATACACATGTCGAGGCATGTATGTGCATATATAATAATATATATGCCTCTGTGTGAAAATATTTATAAACATTGAACACATTGTAGATAATGATTTATCGAAAAATTGCTATATTATTAATGAGACTGTAAGCAAAGTTGGAAACAATGCTTTTCCCTTATTTGTTACCATAGTCCCATTTAATAATTAGAAACCATGTTATTTTTTTTATTAACAAAATGTATTCTTTTCGATGCTTAGCATTCAAACCCTATCATGGCTGTAGTGGTGCCCTGTCACCAATGGCATCAGCTGCTACAAACAGTGGCATCACCACTGGCACAATAGGTTGAGCCACTGCTCAGTGGTGGTGCCACTGCAACCAATGCCCATGCATCGCCACTACGAGGAGTGCACCAACATTGCCACCCCTTATACTCTGCCTCAGTGTGCTAGACAAGAAGTTGGTTGTGAGTAAGTTGGTGACAACCCCCCTTGCATGGACTTGAAACCTACGGTTAAGTAGATTTAGGAAAAAAAAAACATAAACACTTAAACCTAGGATAAGGAATTTATCTCATTCGTATATCAAAGTTTTCTTTTTATGCGCATACATTATTGGTTGCCTAGAAAAGATATGTTTGTTACACATCATATTTTCTTTAAAAAAATTTTTTTTAATCATACACTCACTTTCGTATGAGTTTTCGGCATGAATTATGGCATGTTTCATTTGTTTTTTAAGTTTAACATCAAATGAGAAAATTAAATCTAATGCCTTAGAATAAATATAAAGTATACAATTAATAACAATATAAAGCTATGCCCATCTGCATAAACCCCATATTTAATTTTAAATTAATAAGGCCTGTACATCAATTCATGCATTTCTTTTTCAAGTTTTGAGATGTACTGTATTTGTAGGTATCATTTCATCAGAAACCTACTTACTAGTAAAACTAGCACATCAAATGGGCATGTATGGAATCTTGAATCTGAGATCTGGGTCTTGCCATAGCTAGCCTGGTCCTTTTGTTTGTATGTGCACAAGATCATATGAAAGCATACACACACTGAGCATTTGTATGCATTGATGTGAACTGGGGAGCATACCCTGTTCTTTCCTCATACCTTGAATCCATGGCCAACCTGCAAACCTTAGCCAACTCAGAGAAGGTGAGTGAGTTGTAAGATAGAGATTAGGGTTTGGGGCCTAGCCTTATTTGGGCACAAACCCTAATTTCATTTTAGGGATTGGTTGACCTTTGAATTTCAACTTTATATTTTATTTTATTTTTAATTTTTTTCTTATCTTATTCCTGTCTTGTAGTCAGAAGATTAATTAATTATGTGGACTTTTTATTCTCACTTTTAATTCCTGTTATAATGAAATTCTTATTATTAATTGCATTGCCTTTTTTATTCTTTTTCTTTTTTTGAGTTACCTATTAATTTGGGATTTGGCATGATTTTTGTCTAAGGTGATTAATTACACTTTTTCTAATCATTCGTTAGGTGTGTAGACAATTAGGTCTTTCTTATTTCATTAATTAATTATTATTTATTATTTTATTTGTGGGGGTGAATCTTGCATTTATATATTTTTCACCTTTTTGTGACATAGCTTATTAAATTAATAATCTTTTATTAATTTTAAATGGTGGAACTGTTTTAATGTATTAAATTGTTATGTGTTACTCATTATTATTCTATAAAATTAACTAAGGGAATTTAGTATTAATTTATGTATTTAATTTAGTATTATTGTCTTAATTTTATTATCTAAACTTTTGGAGTGGTTAGAATTAGGGAATCACCCCTCATACCCCATTTGGTTAAACCCTAGTTAGTGTTGTTCTTTGACCTTGTGCACCTGACATAAAGGGGATGTTGGCAAGCCAACGCATGCATCGAATCCCCTTGTAAGGTGTGTCCATTGGTTGATGGTTTGTCCTCATGTTTAGAATGAAACCTTGTTTTTAGTGACTTAAAAAAAAAAAAATTGTTGTGTGTGTTTTGCCCTAATTTTGAGCATGACAGTTATACACCTAATGTGAGTTATTTTTAGAATATTTGGAAGTAGTTGTTACATTATGAAAGATAATAGAAATGGGAAATTTGATTCTAAAGATGATGAAGACATATTTCTATATTAATCTACTAGAAGTAAGGTATATAAATGTTTGAACAAGACTACTAACAAGATGATTGAAAGTGCAAATGTGAGAGTTGATGAGTTTTCTGAGAAAAATGATGAAGAAAGAAAGAAGGAACCATAAGATTATGGTAGATTTTTTTACATTGAAGATCCTAATACTTAACCTGAGCAATAGCCTAGAGTCACCGAGTTATAGAATAATGCTACCAAGAAACAATCCTTACAGACTGAGAAACATCAAAGAACTACTGAGAAAACATTGATGAATAGAGATTTGAGCCTGTACTAGAAAAATGTGTGAGAAGATACCATCCACTGGATTAGATAATTGCAGACAAAGGAAAAAGAATGACAACATGAAGTATGTTAAGGAACAATACATTTTTTATTTGTGAATTTAAACCTAAAGTTGTTAAGGATGCATTGGAAAATGATGGTTGGATTATAAAGAAATGAATGAAGTGATTGAGAAAATATAGAAAAACAAGACATGGACATTGGTACCGAGGCCTAAAGACAAAAATGTGATTGGCATCAAATGGATTTTTAGAAAAAACATTGAATGTTAATGGATATGTAACAAGGAACAAATCAAGTTTGGTTTGCAAAGGTTATGCACAAGAAGAATGAATTAACTATGGAGAAACTTTTGGACCTCTTTCTACACTTGAAGGAGTGGGAATACTATTTTCATATGCTTCTTGTAAAGGATTTAAGGTATATCAGATGGATGTGAAGTCTACATTTCTAAATGGGATACTTGAAGAAGATGTATACATTGAACAACCTGAAGGTTTTATTTATCCTACTTAGAAGAACTTGGTTTGTAAGCTACACAAGGAACTTTGTGGACTAAAGAAAGCACCGAGAGCATGGTATGAAAGACTACATTCTTCTCTCATAAGAATTTGATTTTTTATAACAAGAGAAAACAAAATATATATTTGAAATGTGAAACTGATTATAAGATTCTTATTGCTGAAATTTTTGTTGATGATATCATATTTGGAGGTCATGATACTTTATGTAAATCTTTTTCTACTAAAATGAGAAAAGAGTTTGAAATGTCAATATTTTGAGAGATCAAATTCTTTCTTGGTTTACAAATAAAATAACTAAAGGAAGGTATATACATAACACAATCTAAATACATTAAATAAATCTTGAAGACATTCTTTTTGGAAGACTCAAAGATAGTTCGTACACCTATGGTAACAGGATGTGCAAGATGACCAAGGGTGACAAGTCAACATAGGTAAATCAGACCTTGTACAAATCTATGATTGGAAAATTGATGTATGTTGTGCATAGTAGACAAGATATTTCACATGTTGTTGGCATTGTAGCTATATTTTATTCTAATCGTAAATAGACACACATAATCATTGGGAAAAGAATTTTGATATATCTAAAGAACATTGTGTACGATATAAAAATATATATATAAAGATATATATATTTATATCTATGATTTAGGAGAATGTGTATAGGGGAGGTTTGAGAATATGGAATATAATGTGTGTGTGTGTGTGATGGAAAATTTTGTGGACATACAAAACTTAATAAAAAATGAATACTTATCCTGAAACGTAGCAGATTCATAAATCACTAGTTTTTGGTGTCTGTACATAGTTTTGGGAATTTCTGCAACTAGATCTGGCCGAGAAACACAGAGCTATAGAAAACCAAGAAACCTTCTTCTTTTTTGAGAAAGGTGAACCTTGACCCAAATATAGGGGCACAATCTTAGCCCGGTATGTTGACCTTGACCTACACTATTTCGATGAAAAATTTGTTCGTGAATCCTGAAAGTTTGCTGAAAAGGGTACTCAAATCCACACTGTAATTCACTATTCCACACCTATTCCTACAAGAATTTTTATCTTTTTTGTTAAGATGAGGGGTTTTCCTTGGTCAAACCCTAGTTTGGAATCAACCTTAAAAATGAAATTGAAATAGAGAATGCTAGGAAGTAGTAGAAGTAGATCTAACAACAAAGCTATGATATTCAATAGATATACAATTGTATTTGAAATGTAAACAAGTATGTTGATATGAAAGGTTGGACTCAACACTAAAAAATTTAAATCAAAACCTCCATGATTGTATGCTTGGAATCCACCTTCAAAGGAGAATGAATAGATCTTGAAGATGATCAAAGGATCTTGAAGGAAGATCACACCACCATGATAGATAGATCTAGGGCTTGAATGATAAATCTTGAATGCTTGAACCAAATCCTTCCAAAGGATTTAATGCTTGAATCCTTTATCTTCAATGGAGAACTTGGTGTTTGAATGTAGATGATGGATCAAATGCTTCCTTGATTGATAATGATTGCTTGAAAGATGGAGTGCTTGCACTCTTGATTGATAACTTGACACTTGATGGAGATATGAAAAAGAGATGAATTGATGGATGGAAATGAGAGAGGAAGGCCTCCTTTTATACTAGTCTATGGCACAAAATTTTAGAGAGGTCAACATAGGAGAATTAAATTCCCATTTAAACCTTTACCCCTAGAAATGGACCTAGATTAAATATAATTTAAGAGTTTACCATTCTGAAATAAGAAACAACTAACCCAGAAATGGGAAATAAAACTTTTTTGAAACCCAACATCTAGAAACTTCTAGATTTTTAATTTTGGACCTTGGGTCAAGGTCTAGGTTGGCCTTGACCTAGAAGGTGGACCTTAACCCTGAGGTCAAGAATCTAAGGGTTTTAGGTCAGGATGCTAGAATAATGTAGAAAAGAAGTCGAGAATGGGGTAGAACAAGGGAAAAAGGCCTAAAATAAGTCATAGACATATTCAGGGCATTTGACATGACCCCAAACCACATACTCAGAGGGCTAAACCAATCCTTAATATAAGTACTTCTATTTTCCGATGATACATTTAGCCCCCACTTTAGCAAGAGTATGGGTTCAAATGAAAACTCTTGGTAAAGGAGAAGAAATATTCTAGTGCATTTGCAATGAGATAGAATGTCACTCAGTTGAGGACATGAGCCCCCAAGAAAAGGATTCTAACTCCACATACACACACGAGGGTGAGAAAGAAAAGAGAAAACAAAGAAAAAGCTAAAAGATGCAAAAACAAGTGTTAGTAAAAAAACAAACCCAAACCCACTAGGAAAGGAAACCTTGCTAAGAAATGTTTCCTATACTAATATTATATTTGGAAAGCTATTATAAAAGCATAAATTATTACATAAGAAAGACAAGAGAAACACTATAAATAACATAGCTTCATCATCTAATCCTACTATCATGAAAGAGAAAAGAGAGAAAAAAGAGAGTGATTACCTCTCCTAGTAAGATGACCACCTTACCATAAATCACCAAGGAGCAAGAGCCCAATAGGTAGCAAAACCTAATAGTTCACCGAAAAAATGCACTTTGTAGTTGTAATGCATCTTGTGATAGCTTTTGGAATACTCATAGATCCACATTCTTGTATCACTATGGAATATAAAATGCATATCTCTTCAGGATTTAGAAACTTATGTGTGTTACCTTCTAAGGATTTAGCATATTGAAAATTGAAAAATGTGTGTCTCTTGAGGATAGAGCAATGTATGTGTGTTACCTTTGGAGGATTTAGCAAAATGAAAATTGAAAAATGTGTGTCCATTTAGGATTTAGAAACATATGTGCATTACCTTCGGAGGATTTAACATATTCAAAATTGAAAAATGTGTGTCTCTTCAAGATTTAGCAACTTATGTGTTTTACCTTAGGAGGATTTAGAATATTGAAATTTTGAAAAATTTGGCACAAGGGAGACCCTATATATGCCCCCATCCTTATTGTGGCTATCTACTAGACATGATAATGAATAGGAGGATACCTACTTTACAAAGTAAGGAGATATCCTATTAACAACAATGTACACTATATTATTAGTGAAGGGTATTGATCCTTACATCCAAGAGCATAGATAACTATGAAAAGGATATGTCACTTATGGAAAAAGGATCCTCAAAGAAAGAGATATTATCAACAAGACACCCACCATAGAGGAGTGTTTTAGATAAAATATCATCTTTCAAATAGAAACAAAGAGGGACCAAAGATTCAATCATCAAGCCCCCTATAAACAAGGGGAAGAGGAATCTTGGAAAAAAGGAATCAAAATCTAACCCTACAACAAGGGAAAGAATTTATAAATAAAATAATTTGCAAAATAAAGAAGAGGTGATGACCTAGGAAAATAACCTCTCACATAAAAGGATATCCATGGCCAAAATCTCAGTCAGTATAATGAAATAATGTTGCGGAATAAATAAATTCCACTAACCTAAGGAAATAATATCCCTAGACAAAGAGATATAAGGAAGACCTTGCCCCCTAGGGATGAAAGCAAGGGATACCTTTGAAAAAAAATGTCTTTAGAAAAGATATCTTGAATGAGAAAACTATGGATGATTATGAACATAATACAAAACCATAGGGATAGAACATAGAAAGGATAACTAATGGATCCTATAGAACATAGAATGGATCCTATAGAATTGGAAGAAATACCTCTTGTCCCCCAATCAAAAGACAATAGGAGAATAGATCTACATTATGGAAGAATCAAGGGGATACCCCTTATCAAATTATGAAGGAATTGTAACACCGCACGAGAGTGGGATATAATTCCTAAAGTAGTTGTTTCTCTAACATATAACTTGAAATGCACACAATCAACAAGTAAATGTGTATTACTATAGTGAAAAGGACATTTATACTTAGAGAGAGCATCTTTCAGCATAGGTTTAAAGATTTCTTTCTTGGAATTCATTAACTAAACATGCACCTTCCTAGCCACATCTTTAGGAGTATCAGGCTAATCTAAGGTAGGTGCTGGAAGAAGAACATGAAGAGGTGGGCGACGATCAAAATCAACAACCTTAAATTGAGATAGCAGGAAGCCAAGTCCATGTGTATCCTTTTTAGGGGATATATGAACTAGATACTTAATACCATGTTCATTAACACCAAGCCCTAAACTCTTATAACCTTGTTTAGCTATCATATTATATCATGTAGTGTATATATCATGTAAAGCTTTTGCAGGAGGTGATTGTTTATTGCGATCATGAGAAAAGGTTGTATACAATGGAATGATAGGTTTAGAAGAAGTTTCTTTTCTCTTCCCTTTGCTATCATCATGGATCAGATAAGAAGAGGAAGGTAAATCCAAGAATTCTTGCACATTTTCCCCATGAACCATAGTTTGAGCCTCCTCATAAGTATGGGAAGAACTAGGAATAGTAGATGGAGAATCATGCATGTTAGGAATGTTAGGAAATAGATTAGGAATGATAGGATTAGGATTAGGAATATTAGGAACTAGATTAGGAAAGATAGGATTAGGATTAGGATTAGGAATATTAGGAGATGATATATCATCTACCAAATTCTTCAAATAATCCAAAAGAGCAATAAGTCTGCCACATAAATCTTTAATGAAAGTTTTGAAAGTAGGAAGACTAGTATCAGTCAATCTCACAATAGCATAGGTAAGTGAAACATGAAGAGTGACAAATATAATGAAATTAATGATACTCTCATAAAAATCACAAGAATGATAAAGAGATGCTAAGAGGAGAATAATAAGGAAAATAGCCACACACCAAAGCATCTTAAAGATCTTCATAGTAAATGAAATGGAAGAAATGTTTTTGTATTTTATAGAGTATATAGATTTTTTTGTTTTTTTTTAATTTTAAAATGAAAGAGTTTAAAAGAAAGCTAGTCTTAAGGAAATAAATCCAAGCATCTAACACCCAAAAAAAAGAGTTGTCTATTGGGGGTTCACCAAAATGTAAGATATAAAAATATATATTCAGATATATATTTTTATATCTATGTTTTGAGAATGTGTATAGGGGAGGGTTGTGAACATGGAATATAATGTGTGTGTGTGATGGAAAATGTTGTGGACATAAAAAACTTAATAAAACATGAATACTTATCTTGCAAGGTAGAAAATCTAGAAATTACTATTTTTTGGTGTCTGTACATAGTTTTGGGATTTTGTGCAACTGGATTTGGCCTCGAAACATAGAGATAGAGAAAACCCAAAAACCTTCTACTTTTCTAAGAAAGGTTGACCTTGACCCAAATACGGGGGCACAATCTTACCCTAGGGCATAATCTTACCCCTTTCTATCAACCTTGACCTGCACTATTTCAATGGAAAATCTATTTGCAGATCCCAAAAGTATGTGGAAAATGGTACTTAGATCTGCACTATAATTTGATGTTCCGCACCTATTCCTACAAGAAAAATGGTTTTTTTTTTTGGATGAGGGGTTTACCTTGGTCAAACCCTAGTTTTGAATCAACCTTAAAAATTGAATTGAAATAGAGAATGCTAGCATGTAGTAGAAGTATATTTAACAACAAAGCTATGATATTCAATAGATATGCAATTGTATTTGAAATGTAAACAAGTATTTTGATATGAAAGCTTGGAATCAACACTAACAAATGTAAATCAAAACCTCCATGATTGTATTCTTGGAATCCACCTTGAAAGGAGAATGAATAGATCTTGATAATGATCAAAGGATCTTGAAGGAAGATCATACCACCATGATGGATAGATCTAGGGCTTGAATGATAAATATTGAATGCTTGAACCAAATCCCTCCAAAGGCTTGAATGCTTGAATCCTTGATCTTCAATGGAGAAATTTATGTTTGAATGTAGATGATGGCTTGAATACTTCCTTGATTGAGAATTATTGCTTGAAAGATGGAGTTCTTGTACACTTGATTGATAACTTGAAACTTGATGGAGATATGAAAAAGAGGTGAAATATTGATGGATGGAAATGAGATAGGAAGGCCTCGTTTTATACTAGTCTAGGGAAAAAAATTCTAGATAGGCCAACATAGGAGAATTAAATTCTCATTTAAACCTTTACCCGTAGAAATAGACCTAGATTAAATATAAATTGAGATTTTACCATTCCAAAATCTGAAAGAGCCGACCCAAAAGCGGGAAATAAAAATTTTCTGAAACCTGACATCCGAAAAGTTTTGGATTTTGAATTTTGGACCTTGGGTCAATGTTAATGCAAGGGAGGATATAGAGAGGGGCCAAAGGAAAACCCTAACTAGATCCACCTTGTAGAGATCACACATGGAAGCAACAACACAATAGTGAGAGAAAGAATGCAGGTATCTTTCATATATTAACTTCAATTGATTTATACATGCCAGGCTATAAGGCCTTCCTAGTTAAGGCCAAATATTACAATTAAGTACAGAACTCCTCCAACATGCAAGGATCTACCAATAATCTCTAATCTTCAAGCTTCTATCTTCTATCAAAACTAACTCCCTAAAGATGAAACAAACAACTACATTTATACAAGAGGATACTAAATCAAGTCATCCTTCAGATCCACCATCAATGGAAGGAATGAACTGATCTAGGTCCACATGCTTCCCAATGATAGATACCATCATTAAATCCATGACCAAATTTAATTACACAAGTCAGCCTCAACAAAAATCCAAAATAAACAACTCAGTAAGCAAGGATAACCGAGTGCCAAACAAGAATCACTGAGTGCTAGGGAAATTCATGGAGTGCCAGAGAGATGACCCAGCAACTTGGTCAACAAAAGAAACTGAGAAACACCAAACCAACTCATTCAAAGATGGAACTAAACAACATATAAAACTTCAAACATCTATTTGGTGACACAGGATTTCCAAGGACTCGAGATGCTCCTACATTAGACACCTGGGGTTATTTGAAAAATATTCTTTAAATCATGAAGTAGGTATGATCTAAGCTACATGCAACTCAAATTGTGAAATCCATGAACTATCTTCAATCATTCTATTCTTTCACTTTACCAGATATTCCATTTACTTTTTTCCTCTTCTACTTCTACCAATTCTTTACTCCAAAATCTACTCAACTTCTTCTGTTTGTTTCTTAGGATAATCATTTGGTACTGTCATTTCTTCATCCAACTCATGGTACTCATACAAATTAGAAATGTTGAAAATAGGTGATATGTCTATGTCATCAGGTAACTCAATCTCATAAGCATTTCCACTATAAAATTTCTTTAGTATCTCACAAGGTCCAAACTTCTTCATTTTTAGCTACCCATATGTTCCAACAGGAAATCTACCTTTCTTCAAATGAACCATCAATTTATCATCAACTGCAAAAGTATTATGTCTTCTTGATCTATCAGCCCTATCTTTGTATTTCTAATTACTTTTCTCCAACTTATATTTCACATCTTCATGCAATGTCTTCATGTACTCAACAAACTTTACTCCTTCAACACTTCTCTTTCTTTCCTCAAAAATTACCCTCAAATCTGATATACCTCTCAGTTGTATGCCATTTATAATCTCAAAAGGTGTTTTTCTAGTACTCCTATTCATTGAATTATTATATGCAAAATCTTCTTATGCCAACATAGAATCCTAATTACTCATTGTGTCTTCTACTAAACATCTCAAAAGATTTCACAAACTTCTATTCACAACTTCTATTTGTCCATTAGTATGTGGGTGAAATGTAGAACTATATTTCAACTCGGTACCAAAATTTCTCCAAAGGGTCTCCCAAAAGCATCCAACAAATTTACTGTCTCAATTAGAGATAATACAAGTCGATAATCCATGAAATCTGACAATTTCCTTAAAGAAAAGATCTACTATATGTAATGCATCTAATGTCTTTCTACAAGGTATAAAATGTTCCATTTTAGAAAATCTATCCACAGCAACAAATATAGAATCATTACCTCTTACTTTCTTCGATAAGCGTATTAGGCCATTTTTCTATCATAGTAAAAATCATAAGAGAATGGCCTATTTCTTTGCAAAGTCCTAAGAAATTGCCTTGCCATGCTTGCAAGCTTGTTTTAGTTAGTGCAGAAGATATACAAGTTTTTATTGCTTGCGCCCTTAGCCAGAGGTATTCTTTCATGTCATCTTGCTTCAGTCCAAATCACATGGTCTAATATGTAGAAAATCCAAGTGAGCTATCATGCCCTAGCTGTGACACAATTTTGATCTACAAGCTAAATTTTTTATGTTTCATCGCTTGCACCCTCAACATATGATAGTTCATTGTATTTCCAAGGTTAGGTTAAGAGTGCATGTCCGGAGAAGTTACAATGATGCAGAAGCATCCTGGGTGTAAGAGCAATCTTGCATCACCCAAAAATATTTCTATTTTTGTATTCAATAAGGGCTATTTTGTGCAGAGCTGCTATTTATGGAAAGTTACTATTTTTGGTAATTTTCGTATGTGCTCAAAATGATCTTATTTCTTTCTTGGAGGTTCATTTTGGTCATATAAGTCTGCCAGTAAAGTTTCATTGCCAGATCAAGTGTATATTGGAAGATATTGAAGATTTTTGGTATTGGCAGCAGGGTACAAAAACTTTGAACTCAGTTTTGAAGGCTTTAGAGGCCCCGGATGAGGTTGAAAATTTGGATGACAAGTGCTTGCATGGGTCAAGCCTGTAGAGCGCTTCGTGGCATTTCTGAAATGGGGTTATAATAGCTGAGCGGGTCAACTGGTGATGACTTATGGTCTTCAGAAGTTGGGCCACTTGAAATGGCGGAAAATAATTTTCTTCAAAATTTCTATTCGGGTTTCAAAGGTTATCTTGAGCTGACTATGATGTAATAAAATGTAAAATAAAATAATTCTAAGTTGGTCAGCCTTATTGGCTAAAATTCTGGAACCTTCCCAGGCGGTGGAAAATTGCCTATATAAGGAAGGCTATATTATTGTCTTAGGCAGTTTAGAATAGTTCTGGGTAGTAGATCTGGGTATTGATTCGAGGCTTTGTCCTAAAGAATATTGTAAGGGAATGCCCATGTGGCTTTGCATATTGTAATTCTGAAAGTTTGTAATTCCACATTTGTGGAGATAATAAGAAGCCAATTTTTTTTTCTTGCATATTATTGTTGTTGTTTCTCTATTTCTGTTATGTGTTTGTGGCATTAAGGGGAGCACCCTTTATCATACAACTAGGGAGATATTCAAGTTTTATGGTTTTTAGAGATAGTTTACTTCATGTCGGGTGGTTTCAAAAAATTATCTAATCATAAAAACCCTCAGTGTTTCCTATTTCTTTGATGCCTTTTCGGTTTTGAGAGAAAACCCTGGTTGTTTTTGACCTTTTGCCTCTTTGCAGCTAGTCTTTGATGTTAGAATTTCTTTTTTGTGCTACTACAACCGAGTGGGGCCTAGTTCTTCATGGTTGTTCAGTCGCTTGATCTCTTGTTTCTAGCGGTCTATGCCTTAGCCTTCAACGATCTAGCAGGTGGTCTTTTTCTTTCTGGTGGTTAATGTTTGGTGGTCCCAAGTTGGAAGCAAGGTAAAGTTTGGTCAAGATCTATGGTGGTCATGATAGCACAAAGAAAAAGTGCCTAGTTGTTAATCATCATGGCTTCACGATGGCCATTAGATTTTCTTGTGAAGCCTAACAATGGGTCTAGGTGGGTCTGCGTGTCAAATTTTGTAGTCATGCTAATTCTTGATTGGTCGAAGGGTTGGTGACATGGTAGTTGTCAATGGGACCATGTTCTCTGTAGGAATTAAAGGTCTGATAGTTGTCAAAGGATCTAATGGTTTTCACATTGCTGCTAAGGAAAAGTGTTCAAAGATTAGTCTTCATGGCATTGCAATAGCCGTCAATTTGGTATTAGGCCATAAAGTAATGTAAGTGGTGGGTTTGAGTTGCTAGAGGTGTGACATGCTTAATTTTTATTGGCTATCAAGGAGGGTGATGTGGCCGATGACTTTTTAGGGCCCATTTGACCATTTATTGATTTTTATGGGTCGTCTGATGTGTCAAGAAAGGAATAGATTGACAACTATGTTTTAAAGTTCTAGTGGTTAGCCATTGGAGCCTGATTTTGAACCTATATGTGGGGTTTCTTGCTAGGATTTGTTGCAGTAAACCATGTGTGATGAAGTGGGTAGCTTAGAATTGAATTTTCTAGGATAGTTGCAGTTAGAAAAATGATGTGAAGATCTAGGTGGCCGCACTAATATGATTTTTCTTCTTGGGGTGCCATGCCGGTTTAAATGTAGTTGACTTTTGCTTCTCGTAAGCAGCTAGGATTTGACAAATGACAATGATCACCATGCTATGTACACATAAATTTTTCAAGTTGGTCCTGGCATTAAAGTTTGTTTTTCTTGAAACAAGAAAGTAGCAAATTATGGTCGCAATTAGCATGCGATGACGAAACCAATGTAATTGTACATCAGATTTGATCTAATTTTCCCAGGTTTCTTGGCTTTCTCTGCATTCTTTTACTTCTTGTTCAGGCGGGTTGTTGTAGACCTAAATTTTTCTCTAAAGGATCTGTATCTTCTTGCAATCCTTGTTCCTATAAAAGGATTTTCAAGATCATTTAGAAAGGTTCCAAATTTTGGTAATCTAAGAGGTTCCAATTTCCCTAGTTCCATGAATGTTCTATCCTATAAATATTTTCCTTCTTCTCTATATATAGGGTGATCCCTCTTTCCTTTTTGGCTTTGAGAATATAATACAAGCTGTAATAGTTTGTCTAATGTATAAGATTTTAGTATATTTTTACTTCTATCATATTATCTCCATTTGAGTTTTGAACTTATTGATTGAAGCATGAAGGGTGTTTCTATCTTTCTATTTACATTTCCAATGTGTCTGCAATAGAGTTGTTTTCATAGGAACAACTAAGTTTAGGACTTATTTTCAGATGTGTATGAGTTGGGGTATCAAGGGTATTTCATGCTTGTCTTTCAGTGGATGCTGATTAATGTATTTCTTGTTCTTAGGTCTCTTCTAAGGGGAGGGTTAAAATCCTCTAAATAGGAGATAACATATCTGGGTACACAAGTGGATTGTTCAAGTATGGTCTGATCAATGGTGTATGTTTGGTGGAAGGCACCGACATATTAGGATGTGTTATCTTCTTGTTTGATAGCTCTGTTGGAGTGAGGTATTTGACTATGTTGCCCATTCAACAAGGCACTGGTCTATGAGAGACTTAGGGTATTTCAGGGGTCCATTCAACCCAACATCAATCATTAAAATGAAACACCTTTTCCTTTCATGTTGGTAGTAGGTAGTAGAGGTCCATTCTAGTTTTCAGATTCATTCTATGCAAGTAGGACTATTGCAAAAGGTTATGCTTTCATTGGGGTATAGGATACCTATTGGAGTCTGATAACTATTACACAATTATACATTTGTAGGCCTTTTATTTGACACAAGGAGTTATGTGTGTGTAGATGAGGTATACCTGCTTGAGTGATGTGGAGCTCAAAGTGTAGGAGGATCATATAGTTGATCCTTGTTAATTGGCTCTTTTTCTTGTTAGACTTTGGAGTGGTAATTGAGAGTTTATGACATGAATTTGTCATCATAGTGTAAACCTGATAGTGTGGGAAAAAGGAGACCAACAAAATGGCAAGTCTATTGGGGAGAACATTGACAAAGAAATACATCTATTAGAATCTTTGGTTACAAATAACATAGTTTCAATATCTTACTAACTAGATTGGTTTGGCCCATCTGAGTCACCAACAAAATGGTGACTCCACTAGGGAGGCCATAGGATAGAGTCAAAATTTTAAAAAAAATCATTTTCTACATCTTCTCACCAAGTGTGAGTGGCGACTCTGAGTTCTATGTTTGATCAATGTAGTTCCTGATAAATAGTGTGTAAAAACCTAGTGATGTTTTCAGTTGGCTAGAAGGAGACACAAAAAACATAGTGTATTTTCCTCTTCAAGGAGGTGGTGAATCTACAAAGAAAAGAACTAGATGGAGCTACAAGGTGAGCTCTAGATCTTCCTTGCTTTCCAGTCAACAAGGTCAAGTTGCAGAACTTCCAGGTATTCTTTTATAAAATTTAGTTATAGAAAATGTTTCCCTATCAAGTGTTTAGCACTACTATAAACGGATGAAATTTAGTGGGCAGTCCCTTATGTAGGAATACATGCCCTTTTGTTTTGATGGCATTCAAGGTGCCCCTAATGAGTTTTCTACTAAGGTTCAGGAGTGCTTGCCAAGATTCATGGTTGATGGATCTATTTCGGCAAGCCAACATGGTTATGACCTCATGGGTCTTTTTGGTGAGATGGATATTGAACATGAAGATGTTGCTATGAGGCTGCTTGTGTAGACATTTTTTGATAGTGCAAGGGATTGGTTTTTTTCCTTGCCTTCATGTTCAAGCCCTTTTTGGGATGTACTAAGAGAAACATTCATTGAATGTTTTGATGAAGGAACTGATATGGATGGGTATGAAGAAAAGAATGAAGATCAGATGCAAGAAATTAATGTCTATGTTGATCCTACCATCCATGATATTAACTATGAAAATTTTCTCATTGAAATTGCTATTCTCAAGAAGGAAGTTGCAATAAGAAGTGTTGAGATATGGCAGTTAGAAGAGGACAAGAAATTGCAGGCACTGGCAGCTCTTTATGTTGGTCATGAAGAGGCCAGTGATTCTAATGTTGATTCTCATTAATCAAAGAGTATTGACTATGACGCTGATATTGAAGTCAATGCATATGACGATTTTGAAGAAGAATTTGAGGTTGACAATATTTTCAATTTGTTTGCAAATTTTTCTTCTTATCAGCATGAGAAGGCTTCCTCTTTGTCTTGGTTTGATGATGTTTTGTGTCAAGGGAAAGAAATAGAATATGATGCAGATGATGATTCCTCCATAGTTTTCTTCACACAAGATGATTTGAGGCCAGATATGTCTATCCTTGTTCCTAGCAGGGATGATGTTTGTAGCACTAAGGGTGAGGCTAATGAAGATGAGAACTGTTGGCATTAAGTATGATTGTCATTAGTGACAACACTTATTCAAACTCTACGTGTTTACCAAGTAGAATAGTGTTTACCAAGTAGAACAATGTTTACCGAGCATAATAGTGTTTACCAAGTGCCAGCATAGTAAATAGAGAATTCAGTCTCTACCGAGTGACACTATATCTACCGAGTCTCAAGTATATACCGAGTTTGAAACTACAACCAAGTGGTTAGTATGGATTGAGCCTCCACTTCTACTGAGTGCATGATGATGTTGAGTAATGTAGTGGATGTCGAGTATCAGAAAGTCACCGAGTTAGTTTGTAGTAACTGAGTCACTATATTTGGGCTGACTCAGTAATACTTGTGTTCACTTGTTTAGAGCCAAGTTTTTTATTATTTTGTAATTATTTTGATTGATATATAAACAATGCTTTTTATCCTATCCAAGAGTGTGAAAAAAGTGTGAAGCAAAAAAGAGAAGAAAGGCAGAGATAAGCGAATTACAAAGGGATACAATAGTATAAGAAGTAGTAGAGACATATCTATCACAGAATGTGATTAGTACATCAAAGAATCTCAATCAGCAAGAACAGTTGCAAGTAAGAGATCTACTGTTTCATCCTAACAGGTGAATCAGCCCCAAATCTTTTAATCGGGTAGACTTAATAGTCTTTGCAAAAATCTCTTAACCGAGTGCATACTTCTTTGTATTTTTGTAAATCCTCTAACAAGGTGGACCTAGCAGTCCTTATTGCTCCTAATAGAGAAGATCATGAGAAGTGATCATTGTAAGTCTTAACCGGCAAACTTTATACTACAGTATTGAAGTTTAGTGTGTTTCATCCCCACCCAAGTTTTACTTTCTATTTGGAAGGTTTCTGGGTCACTAAATCTCTGTGTTCAAAGTGTTATGAATGTTTTATTCTTTTTGTTACTCATGCATACAATTAGCTTATCAATCTAATGTCATTGATAAAATGGTTGAGATCTAAAATTAGTAAAAGTTTTGAAGTTACTGATTCACCCCTCCCCTCTCAATAACCTAGCTAGTCTTGAATATTTCCAACAATTGGTATGAGAGCTACGTGGTTCTCAGAATAAATTTTGACAGCTTGAGAAAAGATTCAAGACAATGGAGATATTCAAACTTAACAAAGTAATTGAGAATGAAAAGCTAGATCTGGAAATGGCCATAACTCAACTCAAGGAAGCAAAAGAGCATCTTTCCCTTTCCCTAAAAAGAAGGAAGGAACTTGCAAATTAGATGAATGACCACCAGTATGTTGAAGAAAAGATTGAAGACTTTTTCCCTTCAAGCAACTCAGATGAAGCAAATAATGAAGCAAAAGAACTTCTAGAAAAGAATGGATCTCTATAAGAAGAAGTAAGAAAATTAAAAAGAGAACAATAAATTCATCCAACAAGATTCTATAAAATCTTAGAACAAAGAAACAAGATGAAAGATGAAATAGATGGAAAGAACAATGAAATCTAGAATCAAACTCTTCAGCTAGAAAATCTTATTAATCAAGTCTCCAATGCAAATGAAGAAATCTTGACTCTAAGATTAGAAAATGAAAATATAAGAGAGGAACTGAGATCTGAAAAGAAAATCAATTTAAAGATTGATAAGTGACCTAGATATTGAAAGGCAAATCAATGAAAGAATGTTGAAATCTTGAGAAGATTTGAATTAGGTGTATGAACGGAACCTTCATAGGCAAAAAGGAAAAGCAAGACTTGGATACAAAGAGGAAGGTGAGTCCTCCAAACAAGGTACTCAAATGAATTAGAAACCTACTTGTAATCACTATGGCAAAATTGGTCATACTTCAAACAAATGTTGGAGCAATGGAAAAGAAAAATTCAATGGAAAATGCTATAATTGCAATCAGCATGGTCATAAAGAAATAAATGCAAGGAGAAACCAAGATTTGAAGGCAAATGTCACAAATGTAACAAACAAGGTCACACGGCATCAGAATGTAGAACTAAAACATCCAATCCAGCAGAACAAATTATGAAAGCAATATTTGGTTGGGATTACAAAACTTAGTGTAGATGTCATTATTGTGGAGAATATGGACACATTGGCATGAATTATGTAAGGCATCACTTGAGAAAAAGGGATACTACCATAAGATGTTACAAATGCACTAAGCTTGGTCACATACCTAAAAATTGCATGAATCTAGGCAAAGTCAAAGATGAAAAGAAAGCAAAAGCAAATAGCATCAGGAAGTAGATAAGACAATAGTGGATCCCTAAACCTACCGAGCAAACTAGTCCAAGTAATGAAGTCACTCATGAAGAGAGTGGCTCTATCAATTCTAACTAAGTCTCCAAGAAAGAACTGGAACTGTATCCTCATAAACATATTCCAAACAATTCCTAAATTGAAAGGAAGAAAGATCCAAATTAGTATGCAAGATACAGGAGAAACATAAGAAGGTTGGTATCAGTTTCAACTAAACAAGGTTGGGAGTAACGTAATTTCATTCAGTTACCGAGCAAGGTCAGAGTAGTATGTTCCCCAAGTTGTGAAATCTTCACCAAGCAATCAATGCTTAGTGGATGACAGTCTGTCAAATTCTATACCCTAATTCCTACGGAGCATTAATGACAAAGTTTTTTAAAAAAATCATGAAATCAAATTCATTCTTCACCACGAATATTAGCATAATGAGTAGAAAAATTTCTAAGTGCGATCAGGTGATTCAAAGAAAAATTTTGCAGCAGAAATTTTTTGAAGAGCTACCATAGCATCATCCAGCACCAAAGTAAAGAAAGGTTCAGAAATGTTAGTCCATGGAGAATGGAAAGCACTGGATTTCAAACTCGTGCCCACGATTGTAGAAACCCTAGATTTGAGTGGAGCTCAATCTCAAATTCCTCCAAAGGTACTTCTTGTAAATGACATTCACAGTCATTTTAGAGGTACAATTCAAGAACTTGGAACCCTAGAGATAGATTTTGTTTGTGATGAACTATGTGTTGATGGTGTTCTCAAACCGGAACATAAATATTTGGAAGATAAGGGTTTAACACATATCACCCACTTGCCTCATAGTTTCCAGATAAAATGGATAAGATATATTCTAAGCTGAGTGCATGAAGGTAAAATTTGGCTTGAGCAACTAGTGGAAATATCAAAGAAGATGATTCACCGAATCAGTGGTCTTCCCGTGCTTGCCAAGGCAAAATCTACAAAAACCCTAGGTCAAGTAGAGCTGGAAAAGAAAACCCTAGCTGAATGGGATGGTAGAGGTATGAGAATAAACAACATTACCAATGTAGAACTAAAATTTGGCACATATGTAATAGCTCACAAGATATACAGTTCAAGTCAACAGAATAGTGTTCCATGTGAAGAAGTTGACCTAGCCTATAAAATTGTGAAGAACAATCTATCATTTGACCTAGCAAATCTATTGTTGAAATAGTTCAACAACAATATGGAGAGCATCCAAACCTCAAAGAACAATCCATGTAAGTTTGGCTTGCTGTTGGTTTGTTTATTTATCTATTCTCAAAAGTTTTTCCCATCTAAAGGCATGGTAAAATGGAGAAAGGATGTGCCTATTCTTTATCAGATAAATGAGTATATTGCAGAAATGGTTGAGAATTTTACAAACATAATGGATAATTATTTTGAATCTTTTAAGGAGAAGATGAATAATAGATTTTGGATTCCACTAAAGTTGGTGGAAGATTATAAAGATGATGTTTGTTTTATGGTTGATTGTGATAGAGTATATATTCAGGTAGTAAGGCCCAGGATTGTATGGGTAAACCTCTTCCTTATGAGATAAACATTGATGAGACAAAGGATATAATTGAAGCCCTAGTAAATCAACCCATTGATCCAAAGGCTCCATACTTTGGAACATATGATGAAGCTAAGGTAATAATTGAGCTAAGCATAAAGCTTCCACAAGCGGTTAACAAAGGTAGAAAGAGGATGGCCAAGATGCAATCTAGCACACCTCTAGTGTTAACCGAGGATAAAGGAGAGGATGTTTTAGGAGAAGAAGAAAAGGATGAGACTAAAGAAGAAAAGGATAAGACTAAAGAAGAACAAGTGCCTATAAAGAAGAAAGGAAAGGTAACTATCACCAAGGAACCCGAGCAACCCACTACAGTATTCACAAGGAAAAGATCAATGAACAAGGCAAGAAAAGTCAAGGATGACATAGTACTCAAAAGGCCTCCTCCCTCTCTTGAAGAAAAGATTAAGGATTTGAGAGAAGGATCTAGAATAGCAAATTTCAAATCTCTCAAATATGAAACAAGGTCTGAAGCAGAGCAGTAGGAAATTGAAGATGCTGTTATTGAGAAAATGGGAAGATGGAAATACTCGCCTGAAGAATTAGCTTCTCAAATCCTAGGAGCTTTATTAAACCTAATCAAGATGAGATGGTCCAATGCAAGGCAAACTATCAAGGACATCTATGCTCAAACCTTAAGGCAATTGATGCCAAGTTTGAAAAATGCTGAAATAAATAAGACATTGATAGATAATGAGTCCAAGATGACACTAAAATTCAATAGTTGCTTAATTTTGATTAAGGATATAGAGTTAGTTGTGAAGAGTGCAGAATCTACTTGGAAAAACACTTATCATCTTCACAAACTGAGTACTGAAACTCTGATAATTAAAGATATTGAAGATGACAGTGATGAAGAAGATGAAGAAATAGTTCAGATTGATAATGTTGAGATAGAAGAAGCAGGAAAAGAAGCTACTGAGGAAGCTGAGAAGAATGTTGAGGAAGATGATCTAGTTTGGATAGCTGCAGAGGTAATTGCCTCACTTCCCCACTCTCTAGTAAAAAATGTTACATCTAGCCCAGAGAAAACTTCAAGTGTGATTGTGACAACTCCGTCAGATACATCAAATGTCCAATCATCACTAGCACAACTCAATGTATCAATGAGAAAAGTGGCTAGCACTTCATCTACCGAGCTTCAACCTCCTTCTTCCACTGAGTTGCAGTCTTTTGTACCTTCTTCAATTTTGAGTTTTTCAGCAGTAAGTACTTCAGATTCTACAGTTGTAAAAACTTTAGTTTTTGGTTTATCAAATATTCCAGTTAGCATCCCATCAGTTGGAAGTTTATTAGTTTTCACTACAAGTCCTACTATGTCTACCATAATTTCTACTACAAAAAAATTAAGTATAAAGACTCAATCAAGTACAAAATTTTTAAGCAAGAGTGTAGTAGAAGGTATAGATCTAGATGAGGAGATAGAAATTCCCCAGTTAGATTTTGCAAACCTCACTGCAGATCAAATGCAAAAAGTTGGTGAACTCCTCTAGAAGAAAGCAAAGCAAAAGAAACTAAAAGAAGAAAGAGATAAGGAATATAAAATCATTGAGGATGCCAAGAACATTTTGACAGAAGCTATAGGTGTTGAAGTTGATTCATCTCAACACATTTTGTTATAGTTGGTAGAAGTAGTTAACAAGTTCAATGATGATTCCTCTAGAATAGACAAGTTGCTTGAGAAGGCTGAGAAGAAGTTTGATAATGAAGTGCTTGAGCACATTTCTCAGCAAATAGCTATCAATTAGGTAGGGCTATCTTTAGTCTTGACTAGCATTGAGTCCTCCCATTCCGAGGTAACATCTCTTTTTGTCAAAATTTGTAATGTTGCTAAGTTCTCAAAGGAGATCAAAGACAAAATAAATAAGATTGATGAGGATCTGAAGATCAGTGCACACAAGTTGCAACTTGAACCTAGTTCAAGCTCTGCACATCATATGATAGTCAAATTCCTATCTAATAAGCAGTTAGAATTATTGAGAGAACATGCAAGGATCAGATCAACATTAATAGATATTCAGAACATGATCCTTCCCATCATGGATACAATGCAAAAACATATTGCATACTCAAAAACATTGATCCATGAAAATCAATTTTCAATTACAGATCACATGATTGAACTCTATGCAAAAGTCCAAGTTGCACTCCATACATGCAAGATTCTGCAAAAGAATTGGGATAGAACTCTAGCATTAATAAGTAAGGTACACTCTGATTTTCTCTCACATTTTGGCATCTCCATGTAAAATATTTGTATATACACCTTTGGCATTATTGTCAAAAAGGGGGAGAATGTATAAAAAATTTATGAGATATGAAAGGGGGAGAAAGTATAAATAAGAAATATGAGTATGAGGAGATACAAGATATTTGTATAGATACTGTATGGGGAGACATGAAATGTATATACAATAGTATGAAAAAAAAGAGAGACAGATTCAGCATGATTTTTTTATTTTTTGGGCAGTAAGTGTTTTTGTCACTAATGCCAAAGGGGGAGATTGTTGGCATTAAGTATGATTGTCATTAGTGACAACACTTATTTAGACTCTGCATGTTTATCGAGAAGAACAGTGTTTACCAAGTAGAATAGTGTTTACCGAGCAAAATAGTGTTTAATGAGCAGAACAGTGTTTACCGAGTAGAACAGTGTTTATCGAGTGCCAGCATAGTAAACAGGGAATTCAGTCTCTACCAGGTGACACTATATCTATCGAGTCTCCAATATATACCAATTTTGAAACTACAATCGAGTGGTTAGTATGGACTGGACCTCCACTTCTACCGAGTGCATGATGATGCCGAGTATCAGAAAGTCACTGAGTTAGTTTGTAGTAACTAAGTCACTATATTTGGGCCGACTCAGTAATACTTGTGTTCACTTGTTTAGAGCTGAATTTTTTATTGTTTTGTAATTATTTTGATTGATATATAAACAATGGTTTGTATCCTATCCAAGAGTGAAAAAAGTGTGAAGCAAAAAAGAGAAGAAAGGCAGAGATAAGCGAATTACAAAGGGATACAATAGTATAAGAAGCAGTAGAGACATATCTATCATAGAAGGTGATCAATACATTAGAGAATCTCAATTAGCAAGAACAATTGCAAGTAAGAGATCTACTGTTTCATCCTAATAGGTGAATCAACCCCAAATCCTTTAACCGGGTAGACTTAACAATCTTTGCAAAAATCTCTTAACCAAGTGCATACTTCTTTGTATGTTTGTAAATCCTCTAAGAAGGTGGACCTAGCAGTCCTTATTGCTCCTAATAGGGCAGATCATCAGAAGTCATCATTGTAAGCCTTAACCGACAAACTTTATACTGCTGTATTGAATTTTAGTGGGTTTCATCCCCACTCCAGTTTTACTTTCTATTTGGAAGGTTTCTGGGTCACCAAATCTCTGT
The DNA here is from genome assembly GCA_027943335.1 of Chamaecyparis obtusa. Taxonomy (NCBI): domain Eukaryota; kingdom Viridiplantae; phylum Streptophyta; class Pinopsida; order Cupressales; family Cupressaceae; genus Chamaecyparis; species Chamaecyparis obtusa. The sequence goes on from BSBK01005470.1 coordinate 23,353, forward strand.
GTTCAAGGTGTTATGAATGTTTTATTCTTTCTGTTACTCATGCATACAATTAGCTTATCAATCTAATGTCATTGAGAAAATGGTTGAGATCTAAAATTAGTAAAATTTTTGAAGTTACTGATTCACCCCTCCCCTCTTAGTAACCTAGCTAGTCTTGAATATTTCCAACAGAGAACAAGTTCCAAAGTCCATTGAGTAGTTAAAATATTTTAGCATTGTTGGCTAAAGAATTTTAGATGTACCCACCTGATGTGGACTTTGAATTGTAGCTCCCCTTTGACATATCCTTTGAAACTAACAATGAGGTGAGTGTTCAAAGTGACGATGATGATGATCCATGCTCACCAAAGATCCCCTCCCCTAGTGACTCTACAAAAGAAGAGGTTGAAGAAAATGACAGTGTGTTTTCTTGTCATAAAAATTTCATTGATGAACAAATTTCTTGTTCATGTCCTTTTCCTTCTTTTGATGAATATGATGGTGAATGTGATAGTATTCAAGACTCTGTCTTCAATGATTGGGATAGAAAATTTTATGATAAAAATGATGTTGCAGATCAATTTTCCCACTATCACAATGTTTGTGAGAAAAACCTTCACTTGGTTTAGGATCTAGTTCATGAAGACATCATAGAGGAACCAAGATGCTCAATGGCTGAGGCAATGCTTGAAGGTAAATCTAAGGATCCAAATCCTTTTCAGCCAGGTATTTTTATGGTAATGCATGATGGCTATAATTATTTATTTTTTGATGCATTACTAGATCAATTTCTTGTTTCTAGTCATCAAGAAAAGATGGATGATGCTCCATACTTGTTGGAGTATGAGCATGATGGTGGTTGTGACTAGAAGAACATGGGTAGTCATAAGTAAAATTTCATTTTTCAGCCCATGGTTATTCACATATGTTGGCCACAGAATGGTCAAGATACTTTTAGGTGTTTGGTCACATATGTGGATAAGAATCAAACCTTTGATTCAGGAGGGTCTTTGATTTTATTTTGGTAGCATGGGGCCACCAAGTAAGTTTTAATCTTGGAAATTTTATAAATATTTCCCTTTCCTTGTTGTGTGTTTCCTTTCCTATTTCTTGTTTGCCAATTTTTGTGAGGGTTCCCTATTTTTGTCCTATGGGTGGTCTACTTCCTCTAGAAATTCTGAATCCTTGCCATGCTTGCAAGAGGCATGCATCCCTAGATAGAGACACTATTAGGCCATTTTTCTGTCATAGTAAAAATAATAAGAGAATGGCCTATTTCTTCACAAAGTCCTAAGACGTTGCCTTGCCATGCCTACAAGCTTGTTTCAGTTAGCACAAAAGATATACAAGTTTTTATTTCTTGCGCCCTTAGCCAGAGGTATTCTTTCATGTCATCTTGCTTCAGTCCAGATGGCATGGTCTAATATGAAGAAAATCCAAGTGAGCTATCATGCCCTAGCTGTGACACAGTTTTGATCTACAAGCTAAATTTTTGATGTTTCATGGCTTGCACCCTTAGCATATGATAGTTCATTGTGTTTCGAAGGTCAGGTTAAGAGCGCATGTCTAGAGAAGTTACAACCAGGGAGATTTTCAAGTTTTATGGTCTGTAGAGATAGTTTACTTCTTGTTGGGTGGTTTCAAAAAATTATCTAAGCATAAAAACCCTCAATGTTTTCTATTTCTTTGATGCCTTTTCGGTTTTGAGAGAAAACCCTAGTTATTTTTGACCTTTCACCTCTTCGCAGCTAGTCTCTGACATCAACATTTATTTTGTGCACTGCTGCAACTGATTGGGGCCTAGTTCTTCATGGTTGTTCAGTCGCTTGATCTCTTGTTTGTAGCGGTCTATGCCTTAGCCTTCAGCAATCTAGCAAGTGGTCTTTTTCTTTTTGGCTATTACTATTTGGCGGTCCTAGTTTGGAAGCAAGGTAAAGTTTGTTCAAGATCTATGGTGGTCGAGATACCGCAAAGAAAGAGTGCCCATATGTTAATCATCATAGCTTCACGATGGCCATTAGATTTTCTTGTGAAGGCTAAAAGTGGGTTGAGGTGGGTCCACATGTTAGATGTTGCAGTCATGCTCATTCCTGATTGGCCAAAGGGTTAGTGACATGGCAGTTGTTAGTGGGACCATTTTCTCTATAGGAATTAAAGGTCTGACAGTTGTTAGAGGATTTGACGGTTGTCACATTGCTGCTAAGGAAAAGTGTTCAAAGATTAGTCTTCACGGCATTGCGACAGCTGTCAATTTAGTATTAGGCCATAAAGTAATGTAAGCGATGGGTATGAGTTGCTAGAGGTGTGACGTGCTTGATTTTTATTGGCTTCTGAGGAGGGTGGTGTGGCTGATGACTTTTTGGGGCCCGGTTGACCCTTTTATTAATTTTTATGGGCTGTGCGATGTGCCGAGAAAGAAATAGATCACTAGTTGTAATTTAAAGTTCCAGCGGTTAGCCATTGGAGCCCAATTTGAACCTTTTTGTGGGGCTTCTTGCTGGGATTTGTTGTAGTAAACCGTGTGCAATGAAGTGGGTAGCTTGGAATTGAATTTTCTAGGATAGTTGTAGTTAGAAAAATGATGCAAAGATCTAGGTAGCCACCCTAATCTAATTTTTCTTCCTAGGGTGCCATGCCTGTTTAAATGCAATTGATTGTTGCTTCTCGCAGGTGACTAGGGTTTGACAGATGAAAGTGATCTCCATGCTATGTACACACAAATTTTTCAAGTTGGTCCTCGCATTAAAGTTTGTTTTTCCTACAACAAGAAAGTAGTAAATTATGGTCACAATTACCTATGATGATGAAACCAATGTAATTATACATCAGATTTGATCTAATTTTCCTAGGTTTCTATGCTCCTCTGCATTCTTTTACTTCTTGTTCACGATGGTTTTTGTAGACCTAAATTTTTCTCTAAATGATCTATAGCTTGTTGCAATCCTTGTTTCTATAAAGGGATTTTCAAGATCATTTAGAAAGGTTCCAAATCTTTTGGTTCCAAGGATCCAAATTTTTGTAATCTAAGTGGTTCCAATTTCCCTAGTTCCATGAATGTTCTGTCCTGTAAATATTTTCCTTCTTCTCTTCATATAGGGTGATCCCTCTTTCCTTTCAATATTTGAGAATATAATACAAGTTGTAATAGTTTGTCTTATGGATAAGATTTCAGCATATTTTTACTTTTATCAGATTGTCTCCATTTTAGTGTTGAATTTATTGATTGAAACATACAGGGTGTTTTAGTCTTTCTATTTTAATTTCCAAAGTGTCTACAATAGACTTGTTTTTGCATGAACAACTAAATTTAGGACTTGTTTTTAGATGTGTATGAGTTGGGGTATCGAGGGTATTTCATGCTTGTCTTTCAGTGGATGCTGATTAAAGTATTTCTTGTTCTTAGGTCTCTTCTAAGCGGAGGGTTAAAATCCTTTGAACATGTGATAGCATATCTGGGTACACAAGTGGATTGTTCAAGCATGTTCTGATCAATGGTGTATGTTTGGTGTAAGGCACTGACATATTAGGATGTGTTTTCTTATTGTTTCATAGCTCTGTTGTAGTGAGGTATTTGACTCTGCTCCCTATTGGATAAGGCACTATTCTATGAGAGACTTAGGGTATTTTACGGGTCCATTCAACCCAACATCAATCAATTAAATGAAACACCTTTCCCTTTCATGTTGATAGTAGGTAGTAGAGGTCCATTCTAGTTTTTAGATTCATTCTATGCAAGTAGGACTATTGCATAAGGTTATGATTTCATTAGGGTACAAGATACCTATAGGAGTCTGATAACTATTCCATAATTATATATCTAGAGGCCTTTTGTTTGACACAAGGATTTATGTGTGTGTAGATGAGGTATACCCACCTGAGTGATGTGGAGCTCAAAGTGTAGGAGGATAATATAGTTGATCCTTGTTAATTGGCCCTTTTTCTTGTCATACTTTGGAGTGGTAATTGAGAGCTTATGGCATGAATTTTTCATTGTAGTGTAAACTTGATAGTGTGGGAAAAAGGAGACCAAGAAAGCCAAGAAAAAAATCCATATTGATACCAATCCAAGGTTTGTCAGGAGCAAAAATCAGTGTATACAATCCAATAATATGACTTACTCCTTTTGCAACTTGACAAATTCCATAACTTTTCACAAATTTTTGAGCACCGTTAATCAACTATGGCCAAAATTAATTCTCCTTAGGCAAATTAAATTACTTATCAACACAAAAATGTCCAGCCAAACCACTACTATGTTTCTCTTTTATCAAATTTGTTCTTATTGGTCCTCTTGGTATACACAACTAAATACCTTTAAACAACATACCTTCTTGAATGAAATATTCTTCCCATTTAGTACTTAGTTGATCTTGAATAGGTTCTCTACACTTTCTCCACAGCTCAGAAAAAATTAGGATCAAATTCATAAGAATCTCTCATGTCATCAAAGCCAAGAACTTCAATTTTCATCTAGGTCATCAAATATCTCCTTCTACTCAATACATCAGCAACTTGGTTAGTGATTCCACTCTTATGCTTTATCAAAAATGTATAACTCTGCAAATACTCAACCCATTTCATATGTCTCTTCTTCAACTTATTTTAACTACCCATATACTGTAAAGCCTTATGATCAGTATACAACACAAATTCACTTAGTATCAAATAATGTCTCCATTTCATTAGTGCTTGAACAATGTAATAGAATTCTTGATCACACATGAAGTATATCCTTTTTGCATCATTGAAATTTTTACTAAAGAAAAAAATAGGTTTACCTTCTTGAATCAACAAAGCTCTAATTGCACTACCACTTTCATCACATTCCACTTGAAATACATTATTAAAATTAGGCAATGCCAAAATAGGCAATTCAAAAACCTTCTGCTTTAGAGTCTAAAAACTTTTATCATCTCCATGTGTCCACTTGAATTATCTTTTATCTCCTCTTATAGTCTCAGTCATAGCATTACAAATTGAACTAAAATTCATAATGAACTTTGGGTAAAAGCTTGCCAAACCATGAAATGATCTTACCTCACTAGCATTCTTAGGTGTAGGCTAATTCAAAATAGCTTCAACCTTTTCAGGATCCATCTTCAAACCATCAGCTAAAATCACAAATCCCAAATACATAATCTCCTCTTTCATGAAGGAACACTTTTTCAGGTTAATCAACAACTTTTCCTCTTTCAATCTCTACAATACTTTCTTAACATGCAACAAATTTTCTTCTCTGGTCTTACTGAATATCAAAATATCATCAAGGTATACAATCACAAATTTACCAAAGAATTTCTTCAAAACTTCATTCATTAACCTCATAAAAGCACTTGGTGTATTAGTTAAACCAAAAGGCATAACCAACCACTCATACAAACCTTCTTTTTCCTGGAATGAGGTCTTCCACTCATCACCTTCTCTAATTCTAATATGATGATACCCACTTTTCAAATCAATTTTGGTAAAATAATTTTCTCCAGTCAAACTATCCATTATGTCATCCATTCCCAGTATATGAAACATATATTTCATTGCTATCTTTTTAATTTATCTGTAATCAGTACACATTCACCATTATCCATTCTTCTTAGGTGCCAATATAGTAGGTACTGCACAAGGAATCAAACTTTCTCTGATCAAACCTTTTTGTAACAATTCTTGAATCTATCGGTTCAATTCCTAATTCTCAGTAGGTGTTAACTGATGTGGTGCCTTATTTAGTAAACTAGCTCCAGGTATTAGATCCATGCAATGATCAATGATCAAAGAAAAAAATACATCATTCTTCTTCAAATCCTTAACAAACTTTCTTCCTTCCATCAAGAAAACTTTCACAAATGTGCAAACATTACTAACAGGTTCTTCAATCAAAGGTAACAATATTTGTCTTCTTCCATTAGCCCAAATAGTATATTTATGCAATCTCCCATCATATATAGCCTGTTTATCATATTTCCAAGGTCTACAGCCTATTTATCATATTTCCAAGGTCTACACAACAAAATATGACAACAATCCATAGGGATGATATCACATAACACCTTATCATAGTACTTTCCAATTTTCAAATTCACATAACATTGTTCACTTACCAAGAGTGTATGCTCATCTTTGATCCATGAAATCTAATAGGGCTTTGGATGTTCCAACCTTTTCAACTGCAACTTTGTCACCATTTCCTTAGATGACAAGTTCTCTAAGCTACCACTATCAATGATTACCTTCCAAACTTCATCAAAAACTCTACATCTAGTCTTGAACAAAATTTTCCTTACCGGATCTTCCTCATTACTTTCACTCCAAAGTGATTTCCTTACCATCAAGTTATTTTCCTTCTTAGGTTCATTCAGTGACTCTTCTTTCACCAAGGCATTTCTACTTTTTCCAACCTTCTTACTTGCATGTGTACACTCGATTGATCTATGTCCTTCTCCATAATTGTAACAAGTTCCTCAGAAACCACCTCTATTATAACCACCTTAGTAGTTACTACCTCTACCTCTAGATGAACTTTCACCTTTCCACTTGGTCTTTCCTTTATCTAGATTTCAGATCTACTATTTTCACCATAAGATCTACCTCTTCCTATAGGGAATCTACCACGTCTACCTCTTTGTCTTTTCTCATGTTTCTTGTTCAATTTCTCCCTTGCTTTCAATGCAAATTGATAAGCCTCTTCAATGTTCTCCAATTTGACCAAACTGATTTCTTCTTGGATGGAAACTCTCAAACCATTTAGGTATCTAGCAATTCTTTCCACATCATCTTCATCATGTCTAGATCTGATATCTAATCTATAGAATTCCTTAGTATATTGTTTTACCAAGATATCTTTCTACCTCAAAATTTGCATTCACCTAACTAGGTTAATCTGATAATCACAAGGTAGGAAATTTCCTTTCAATTTATTCACCATTTTATTCCATACCTTAATTTTGTCTGTGCCTTTCCTCTTTCTGTTCAACTGATGATATTCCCACCACAAGGATGGATGACTCTTCAACTTTGTGCTTTCTATTTTCACCTTCTTTGCCTCAGGTACATTTTCATATTCAAAGTAATTTTCCATCTCGGTGATCCAGTCCATCAATTCATTAGAATCCAATTTTCCACTATGCTCAAGAGGATTAAAGTGTGGTGTAGACTTCAAATTTGTTAAAGCCTTCAAAAATATTTCCTCACCTTGATCCATCATCGGTGTAGGTTCTACATCTTATTATTCTTCCTAATTTCATCATCACTAACATCTTCAAGATGTCTTCCTCTTCTCTAGGCTATTTCAATAGCTTCAAATCTAGGAGCAAGTTGTCTCAACATGTCTAGCAATCTTGGATCTGCATCGTACCTCCCATGAACCATCTTGAAACCCTTTGCAATTGTAGGCAAGATCACAATCTGCTACCCCACAACAAATCAACTAGGATATGAAAAGAAGGAACCCTCAAACCTAGATTCACAAACCTAGATCCAAATCTCACCTCGCTCTGATACCACCTAATGCAAGGGAGGATATAGAGAGGGGCCAAAGGCACACCCTAACTAGATCCACCTTGTAGAAATCACATGCATAAGAAGAAACACAACAATAAGAGAGAGAATGAAGGTATCTTTCATATATTAACTTCAATTGATCCATACATGTTGGGATATAAAGCCTTCCCAGTTTAGGCCAAATATTACAATTAAGTATAGAAGTCCTCCAACATGCGAGGATTTTCCAATAATCTCTAATCTTCTAGCTTCTATCTTCTATCAAAACTGACTCCCTAAACTCTAACAAAACAACTATATTTATACAAGAGGCTACCGAATCAAGTTAGCCTTCAGATCCACCATCAATGAAAGAAATGACCAAATCTAGGTCCACATGCTTCCCAATGATAGATACCATCATTAAATCCATGACCAAAATTAATTACACAAGTCGGCCTCAACATAAATCCAAAAAAAACAACTCGATAAGAAAGGATAACTGAATGCTAGACAAGTATCACCAAGTGCCAGTGAAATTCATCGAGCACTAGAGAGATGACCAATCAACTTGGTCAACAAAGGAAACCGAGCAACATCAAACCAACTCAGTCAAAGAAGGAACCAAGCAACATAGAAAACTTTAAACATCCTTTTGGTGATACATGATTGCCAAGGACCCAAGATGCTCCTGCATCAAAGGTCAAGGTCGACCTTGACCTAGGTCAAGGTCGAGGTTGACCTTGACTCTAAGGTGAAGAATCTTAGGGTTTTAGGTCAGGATGCTAGAATAATGTAAAAAAGAAGTGGAGAATGGGGTAGAATAGGGGAAAAAGGCCATAAATAAGTCATAGACCTATTCAAGGTGTTTGACATGATCCCAAACCACTTACTCGGAGGGTTAAACCAATCCTAAGTGGAAGTGCTTCCATTTTTTGATGATACACACTGAGAACTATGATTTATGGTATAAGAAATAAGGAAAATTTGAACTTAAAGTTTATACATATGCTATTTGGGTTGGAAATATTGATGATAGAAAAAGAACTATTGGTGGAGCATTTTTTTTAGGAGAAAGACTAGTAACATGGATAAGAAAGAAATAAGGATGCATTTCCTAGTTTAGTCTTGAAGCTGAATATGTTGTTGTTGCTTCTAAATGCTCTAATATTGCATGGATAAAACAATTGTTGGGAGGTATGAATGAAGAGTAAATAATATATTGTGACAACACAACCATCTCTATCTCCCTAGTCCTAGAGTCCATTGCCCCCCTTGTGGCAGGTATGAACAACTATGTTCCTTGCTCAGAGTTGTAGGAATTTGGGAAGTACCAATAGATTGAGGACCCAATGGTCTTAGCTTCCCCAAACCAATTCAACATCATCATGGAGCTCTTAACAGAGCATAAGGAAGATAAGGTGGGATGGATCTCAGTTCCTAAGAAGAAGAAATCTAGCAGTAGAGACCCATCTCCTATTTCCCCAGCAGCCACCAGAAGCAGGAAAAAGGCAGAGGGAAGGGGTAGAAACTACACCCTAGAAAGAAAAAGGACAAGCCAAAATAGGCAAGTCGAAGTGAGCTTGAATAAAAAGGATGGAAACTAGGTTTCTATCCAAGCTTACAGCACCCCCATAAAGAAATGAAAGTCATCTCTTGGAACATCCATGGGGTAAATAGCTCACACAAGTAGGACATCATCAGAAATATGATAAGAGATCATAGACTAGACATTTTCTTAATCCAGGAAATGAAAATGTAGAAGGATAAGCCAGAGAAAATTAAATTTAGAAAAGCTATGAATAATAGAGCTACTAGCTTTGAGGGTACTTCTGGGTGCCTTCTCACTATGTGGAAATCACATCACCTCAAATTTGATGTCATCTACAAAGGAGGCAACCTTCTTTTCATGCATTTTACTAGAATAAAAGGTGATGAAAGTTGGTTTATTTTGAATATTTATGCTCCTAATTCAAAAAGAGAGAGAAAGACCTACTAGAGTAAGATCATATCCACCATCACCCCTCTTAACTGGACTAAAGGCATTATTATGGGGGACTTCAATGCCCCACTTAAAGAAGGGGAAAAAGGGGGAAGAATAGCACCTGATTCTGAAAGAGGACAAGACATAGTGGATTTCATCAATGACTTGGCTTTGTTGGATATGCATCTTCATGGTGCTGACTTCACCTGGTCTAATAGGAGGATTGGTTTGGAATGCATTCAAGTTCATTTGGATAGGGCCCTGTATTCACCGAATGGGCTGGATAGCTACAGTCTCAACCTCTCTACCCTAGTTCATGCTGGCTCAAACCACTCCCCCATCTCACTTTCCCTAGATCAGACTGACAAGAAAAAGGAAGTTTCCCTTTAGATTTGAAAAGATGTGGGTTTCCCATCCTAACTTGCTCAATAAAATCAAAGAGTGGTGGAACATAGACATTGAAGATACAGCCATGTTTAGAGTGGAAAAAAAGTTAAGGAACATCAAAAGTAACATTAAAAATTGGAACAAAGAGGAATTTGGTCACATCTTTACCTCTAAAGATAAGACTCTCAATGAACTCAACTTTATTCAAACCAAAATCCAGAATCAGGGCTATGATGAAGAAAGATTGGAAAAAGAAAAATATATCCTTTCAGATTACCATAATATTATTGGGCAGGAGGAAACCTTCTGGAAGGAGAGATCAAGATCCATTTGGCTCAGGGAAGGGGACCGCAATACTCATTTTTTCCATGTCTCCACTATGACACATAGAGCTGCTAACAGGATAAGTAAAATCAAGAAGGGAGATCAAGATCTTAAGGAGGACAAGGACATAGCGAATGAGGCAATTACTTACTTTTCTCAGCTCCTCTCTAAAGATTAGGGGATATCTGAACAAGACTAGGGCTATCTCCTTGATAATATTCCAAGAATCATCGTTGACCATCAAAATAAAGATTTATTCTCTATCCCAAACATGATTGAGGTCAAGAAAGCTCTGGAATCTCTTCCATGGGAAAATCCCCCGGCTCGGATGGCTTCCCTATGTTCTTCTTTCACCTTTATTGGGATGTGGTGAAAGACGATGTGGTTCAAGCTGTGAAAGAATTTTTTGGTTCAAAGAACCTCCTCAAAGAACTCAATGCCACCTTCCTAGTGGTGATACCCAGGACTTTTGGAGTGGACTCTTTTGAGAAATTAAGACCCATAAGCCTTTTCAATTCCTTCCTTAAGATCATATGCAAGATTATCACCTCTAGGATTCTCAGAGTCCTCCCTTCTTTGATCTCACAATATAAATTTAGCTTTGTGCCTAATAGATAGATCTTGGACTCCATAATGATGGTGCATGAAGTTATTCATTTGCTTGAAGAAGGAAAAAGGGAAGGCTTTCTTCTCAAGCTTGACCTCTCCAAGGCCTATGACCAGGTGGACTAGCAGTTTCTTCTTAGAGTTCTTGAAGCTTTTGGTTTCAACTCCCACTCCTGCAAGATTTTCTTTCAAATCATCTTGACCCCTTCCTTGGTGGTCATGATCAATGGCTCCTCATCTACCTTCTTCAAACCTTCCAAGGGCCTGAGATAAGGGGACCCTCTGTCCCCAATTCTCTTCATCATTCTTGTTGAGTGCTTGGGAAGACTTATCTCGGCTTCTAAAATGAACGGGGACCTAAAAGGTATCAATCCCTAATCCAGTGACATTGTCTTTACACACCAGTAATTTGTGGATGATACCATTCTTGGAGGTGAGGCTTTAGTGGGTGAAGCTAGAGTGGTGAAGGATATTCTTAACAATTATACTAGGGCTACTGGCCAAACTATCAATTGGAATAAAAGTTCTCTTTTATTTATTAACACTCTTGAAGCGTGATAGACGAAAATTGCTCAAATTATGGGATGCAGCATTGACACCTTACCTTCTACCTACTTGGGGCTTCCCTTAGGTGTCAAACCTCTGGATTATTTTTGGAACAAACTGATAGAAATATTTAAAAGGAAGCTTGCCAGTTGGAAAGGGGTCATCCTAAGATAGGCAGGTAAGATCCAACTAGTTAAGGCTACTTTATAGAATCTTCCCACCTATGCCCTTAGCCTCTTCCCTATCTTGGATAAAGTCGTGGAAGCCATGGAAAGAATCCAGAGAAGATTCCTCTAGTCTAGCACTAAGGAAAACAAGCACATTCCCCTAATTTCTTGGGAGAAAGTGTGCTGACCAAAAACTGTTGGTGGCCTAGGCTTAAGGAAATTGATACCTTTCAAGAAATCTCTCCAAGCCAAACAAATCTGGAGAATTTTCAATAGCGTTGGAGAATGGAGGGATACCTTTGAAGAAAAATACCTCTTACATAACTCTCTCAATAGGTTATTTGAAGACGAGAATTCCCCCAAAGGCTCTATCATCTGGAATGGTCTTCTTGCCACCAAGGAGCTGGCTAAATCCAGGGAAAAGTAGAAAATTGGAAATGGTCACTCTGTCAATTTCTAGAATGACAACTAGCTTCATATGGGTAGCCTAAGAAATATTGAAACTCTAAACACCTAGAGACTCATCTGCTCTCAAACCTCTGGGACTCAGGTCTGCAATTATAGAAGGGATGACAAATGGGTAGACCTCACTCAAAGTTCTCAGGATCTATCTCCTTTGATGACTACTCTCAACATGGTCACTCTATCTCCCAAGTAGGACAAGATTATCTAGGAGGATTCTTCAGATGGGAATTACACTATGGCTTTGGCCTATTCTTCATTGACCACTCAAATCCAAGACTTGAATCCACTCTGGGCCAAAGCTTGGACTCCCGATCTTATGCTCAAAATCAATGTCTTCTTCTGGCTCCTGCTCCAAAACCGTATCCTCATGGTGGATAATCTCACCAAACACGGGTTCTAGTTCACTAACAAATGCATTCCCTATAAATGTCAAGAGGAGTCTGTGGATCACCTCTTCATCCATTACTCCTTTGTTAGTCAAATCTAGCAACTCCTCTTTTCGGTCCTGAATCTCTCATGGTGTTTTCCCCTATCTTTCAGAGATCTCTTCTCCCAATGGGTCTTCAAAAGGTTTGATTGGGACTTCAGATTACTTTGTACTTGGATTATTCATTATCTTTGTTGGGGGATCTGGAAGGAGCACAATAATCACATCTTTCATGATTGTTCCTCTCCTTCTAAAATTATCTTTGAAAAAATCATTCATGATGTTAAGGAGAATTTTCTCTACTATGGAAAATGTAACCCTCTTGCAAGAAAGGCCCAGGCTGCTACTTAGGATAAAAGATAGAACTATGTGTGGACTAGTCCCCTAACTAGTTGGACCAAAGCCAACTTTGATGTTGTAGTGAAAGGGAACCCTGGTCTTGCTGGCAGTGGAGGAATAATCAGAAACAACTTCGGCATTGGTACTACGACTATCAGTCTCCCCTTGGGTGCTCAGACAAATCACTATATTGAAGCCTATGCGGCTCTTTGAGTCACCAAACTTGCCAAAGATAAGGGGGTCAAGTGGCTCTAGTTGGAAGGAGAGTTGATGAATATTATCAATTGCCTCAACCTTGCTCACCCTCCCTCTTGGACTATAGCCAATATTATAGCTGAAACTCAAGCTATCCTTAATTCCTTTGAGAAGGTCTTCATCACCCATGCATATCAGGAAACCAATGCAGTGGCTGACTGGTTTGCCAACTTGGCTATCACAAAGGATGCTAAGCTGACTTGGCATAATAGTGATGAATTCCCCAAAGAAGTGAAGAGTATCCTTGAAAAGGATCAATTCCAGTGTACAAAAGGAAAAATCTTACAAACTTAATTCTTTTGTCTGTCTTTTGGGTGGTACCCAGGCTGTCTCTCACCTCACCCATTCTATCTAGCTATGGTTTTCTAGCCCTGGGATTTTTGTGGGCTATCTCATGTATGTTTCTTCTCTAATCTTGTGGCTTTCAATCACCCTATAAAACCTATTTTACTTAATCAAAAACATTTCAAATAATCTAGTGATGGATGTAAATACAAAGCACATATCTATTAAATATCATTACTTAAGAGAGAAATCTCAAGAGAAATAAGTCACATTAGAATATGTGAAGTCATAGGAGCAACTTGTTGATATATTCACAAAAACCTTACGAAAGGACACATTTGAATACTTGAGAAGTAGACTAGGGGTCCATCCCCTTTCTAACTGTCAATAAGGTGATATGGGGTTACATCAACCTATTCTTTATCAGAAGATCTAACTCTGTTGATGCATGATGTTCACACTTTGTGATGCCTAAGGTTGTGAAGAAGATGAAACACAAGCTAAAAATGAGAATATTTGTACATGCAAGGTACAAGAATCTGGAAAGCAATTAAAAATATGCTTATTTGGCTTCTAGAGAGCTGATTACTTTTGGAATATTTGTCAAAGGGAGAGATGATCATGAAATATTCAAGATAGATGATAATATAGGAGAGATGATTATGCATGAAATATTATTTAGAAATGAAGCTAACTAAAAGAAAGATGTTGTTTAGTGATTACACATATTAAAAGCATAAGCTAAGGAAGAGCTTACCAAGTCAGAGCATAAAGAATCAGTTGTAGATAGTTAAGATGTCTAGTATTCTATGACATATTTTATATTGTGATGTCATCAATTCCAAAGGATGATATTGTTGAAGCTAAAACTAATAAACTACTTGGAGAATACAATGTGGAGATGATCATTGAGCTACCAAGGTAAATGTGAGACATTAGATCAGTTGTTATATTGTCATTGATGTCAACTAGTTTTGACTGTACTTATCATGCTAGTTGCAAACATCTGAAGAAGGTAATGTTGGTGAAGGAAAGAGATATTAGCATAAAGATGAAATGTACGAGTAAGTTATGAATATGGTATTAATTGGGTAACTTATTGATGAATTTATGATTGTATGATAGTAATTTTATTTGCATACATGATTCTATTAAGTATTGAAGATCGAGAATGTACAACTTAAATTGGTCGGTATATGAAGAACTTAGTGTACACTGAAAAGATGTAGTATACACTGATTAGGCGTATTGTACACTGAGTGTGGTATTAACCAAGCATGAAGAAACTAACACATCATGGTATTGACCAAGGGAGAGAAATAAGGAGGAATATATGATTGTCGACATGAGAAGATGAGCTAGATGAATCTAGAATATTTTGAGGATACAGATAAAGTTTTTTATGAGGATCTATAACTGAAAAAATTAAAGGTTGATCAGATGATGATTGAAAACATTTTATGGCATAAGTTTTGAGGAAGGTTAAAGAGGAAAAATCAATGATGGAGATTAAAAGGAAAAATCTAGGGCTGAAAAGAAAATGGTTTATCATGTCTACATAAGGAGAAAAGAAATTCAAAGATAGCAATCATGTGAGGAAGAAGTTTGCATACATGTGAAGCTGATCAGATAGGTTGAAGTAAGAACCAATTTATTCTATAGACAACATTGATTAATAGAAGGAGATTAACTACTCAACAGAATAGAGTTGGAGGAAGAAATAAGATTGAAAAGATTGTGATGACTAGAGTTACATTGAGATTTTCATAGATCTAAATATTGGCAAGTGAAGTTGCATTTGACTCAGGTTGTATGTTGTTTCTTTCTAACCATTTCTACAAACAAAATCATTTAACTGAGTGAGACTTAACTGTCTTTGTTATTTCTTTATGACATTCAATGAATGTTTCTTATTTTCTTGTTGACCCAAGTGAATGTATGGTCACAAAGAACTATTAGTGATAAATCCTCTAATAAGGTCACACATTACAATGTGTTTTTTAACCTTTAATAGGGTTGGCTCTTAACTAATCTAACTTCAGAAGAGTGAAAATATTTCAGGTACTAGTCCTAGGTGGTTTTTCCATTAACATGGTGTCCACGTTAAAAATTAAGTGTTAAATGTATATGCATGTAATGTTTTGTTATTTTACTTTACACATTGCAATAACTAGTTTGATCAATATATATATCTATGTGTGTGTGTGTGTGTGTGTGTGTGTGTGTGTGTGTGTGTGTGTGTGTGTTGGCAAGCAATGTTAAAGGTTGTCATTTATGGCAACACTTATGTTGGGGTGATTGCATGCATAGAGTTTTGGTAATTGAGACTCAGTCATGAAAATGACTAAGTACAGAATGAGATAATAGTATAATGTGGTACTGTTTTGATTAGTGAAGATAATATATGATGTATTATGGCTTGAGAGGATAAAGGAAGACATTTTTGGATATGTAGGACCTTTAGTTAAGGTCACATGTGTTTTTGAGTTGATATCAGGAATATACAATATTGTTGATGCAGTGGCATCCTGGCTTCTTGTTCATTTCATTATGATTTTTTGGTACTTAGTCAAGGAGGTGGATGAGCTCAGTAAAGACCTTCTTTTACTCAATTATTTGGGTGATAGTTTTTGGTTGAAGTTTTTTTTTCTTCACTGATGGAGCTCAGTGATCTTGGTGGTGATTCTCAATTGGAAGTTCTGGTGGAGCTGGGTTGATGATGGTCACTCGGTGACTTGGTGTTTTGTTGCTTGGTGCTCGGTTACTGATGGGGTCTCAGTGATTATGTTTTTTGCTTGGTCACTGAAGGAAGCTCCATCATTGAAGGAGACTCAACATTTCTAGTGCTCGATAATACTTGTGAATCTTGGTTGGTGTTCTTGCTCAATATGTTTCTTGGCACTTGGTAGTTTGTCTTATCGACAGGTGTTCTTGGAGAATTGGGAGGCCAACTTGCTACATTTATTATTGGTAGATGATGTCACATTCTCCTATGTGGATCCTAGGCTGACATGGAGAATTAAATAATTGTAAGGATATTTGAGAGCTGACTTGTATTGCATTTAATATTTGTTTGTAGTAGAAGCTGAGTTGGCTTAGGAGTTTATCATTTCTTCTAGGAGACTTGTGGCTAAAGATTTGTATTTAAGGAGTGTTTAGGTAGTTGTTAAAGGCAAAGAATTTTGGAGAGAACCAGATTAGTGAAATTGTGGAAAAGATCTTGGATCCTATGAGATCTTGTAGATCAGATTGACTTCTGATAGTTTGTATTAGTAAAGCTAGTGGTTTTTATGCTTGGAGACAAGGAGATTGCTTGGTGGCTTGTGAGAACAAGTTTAGATCTACTTTAGGGTTTCCATCAATTGCTGATCTATTTTAGAATTGGACTAGCTAGATTTATATTAGATCTTGTTGATCTTACATAATTACTATTATTTGTAATTGGCCCTAACCCAGAAGGCCTTACAATTGGGCATGTTAATGGAAATTGAATTTTAACATTTTTCTTTTGTTGTGTTATTCTGCTGTGTTGGTTGTTGGCTGCAAGGTTGGACTGTCCTTCATTGGATCCACCATTCTTGACTACGTTAGGTGGTATCAGAGCTGAGTTGATCTTGTTGAGTGAAGGTTGACCTAGCAAGGCTGATCTTGTGAATTTGATCTTGTTGGCGAAGAGATCGTATGATTTGAGTTGTAGATCCATGGCATTGAACTTATGAAATCTTAACCTAGTTGTTCATGCAAGGTGGCAGGTTGATCTGACTTGCATACCACTAGGAGTTTGTCACAGGGTGGTCAGTTTTGGGTTTGTTCCAGAGGGTTTTTGAATATCTTTGGAGATGCCTCTGAGAAGATTGGACCTTGGTGTGATTGTAGATCTTTGTGATGTGGTGGAAGTGAAGATTTCTGAGAGGTTTTCTTGGTGGGAAATAGATTAGTTGATTCGTGTAGAGAACTAGGTTGATAACCTTGTGAAGGAAAGTGTTGTTGAGCTTTGTAAAGCTTACCGGAGTTGGGACATGCCAATCTGGAAGAAAGTTGTTTGGCCTGTTAGAAGACTGGTCTGAGAGAGAAGACATGGAGAGATATGTGAGATTGGTTTTGATGTTCAGTTGGTGGGGTCTAACATGAAACCTGCAGAGAAACTTGTGGTTATTGCTAAGATATCTGTGCTTACCGATGATGTTTTAGACCTTGTTAAAGTTGGTGAGGAGATTGGTTTTCATGTTCAATCAATTATGCTTGACATGGAAATTGTAGAGCATCTAGTTGTGCTTAATAAGGCTATTGTTAATGAGGAGTTACCTTCTATTGAAAAACTTTGTGATGATGGTGTTACCGAATTGATTTTGTTCAGTGTTGAGATGAAAAGGTTGTTTTTTGGTTGTAGGCTTGAGTTGCTGGTTGATAGTGATAAGTCTTGTGATGAGATTATAAGATGGGATTCTTCCTTGATCTTTGGTGATGGGTTGAAGGCTCTGTTTGTTCAAGATGTTGGACATGCTAATTGGTTGAGTTGCAGATTGGTTCTCTTTCCTGTGATGGAGTGGAAACCTTTGGTGAAGATGAAGTGGAGTTGGTGTTGTTCATATGTTCCTTTTGGTGATAAAGTGTGGGACACACTTTTATTTCTACCTTGAGAGTCTAATGTAGTGGCATCTTGGCTTCTTGTTTAGTTCCTTGTGATTTTATGGCACTCGGTCAAGGAGGTGTATGAGCTCGGTAAAGACCTACTTTCACTTAGTTATTTGGGTGATAGTTCTCAATCAAAGTTTGTTTTTCTTCACCGATGGAGCTTGGTGATCTTGGTGGTGATTCTCAGTTGGAAGTTCTAGTGGAGCTTGGTTGACGATGGTCACTCGGTGACTTGGTGTTTTGTTGCTCAGTGCTCGGTTACTGACAGGGTCTCCGTATTCATGTTTGTTTCTCAGTCACTAAAGTGGCTCGGTCGCTAGAGGACTCAGTCACTAAAGGAAGCTTGATCATTGAAGGAGACTCAGCATTTGTGGTGCTTGATAATGCTTGTCAAGCTCAGTTGGTGTGCTTTCTTAGTATGTCCTAGCACTCGGTAGTTTTTCTTATCGACGGGTGGTCTAGGAGAATTGGGAGGCCGAATTGGTACATGTATTATTGGTAGCTGATGTCACATTCTCCTATGCAGATCCGAGGCCAACATGGAGAATTAAATAATTGTAAGGCTATTTGTGAGTTGACTTTTATTGCCTTTAATATTTATTTGTAGTAGAAGCTGACTTGGCTTAGGATTTAATTATTTCTTCTACCCAACTTGTTACTGAAGATTAGTATTTAGGGAGTGTTTAGGTAGTTGTTAAAGGAAGTGAATTTTGGAGAGAACCAGATTAGTGAAGTTGTGGAAAAGATCTTGGATCCTACGAGATCTTGTAGATCAGATTAACTTCTAATAGTTTGTATTAGCAGAGCTAGTGGTTTGTATTCTTGGGGACAAGGATATTTCTTGGTGGCTTGTGAGAACAAGTTTAGATCTACCTTAGGGTTTCCATCAATTGTTGATATGTTTCAAAATTGGACTAGCTGGAGTTATATTAGATCTTATTGATCTTGTAGAATTACTATTGTTTGTAATTGGCCCTAACCTGGAAGGCCTTACAGCCGGGCATGTTAATGGAAATTGAGTTGAAACATTTTTCTTGTGTTGTGTTATTCTATTGTGTTGGTTGTTGGCTATAAGGTTGGACTATCCTTCATTAGATCCAACATCCTTGACTACATCAATTGTGAAGGCATGCGAAGATAGAAAATTAGTGAAATAGGACATATGAATAGTCACAATGATTGGGGGAAGGTTAGTTGGTATGGTAATGTGCTAAGTTAGATGAATGGTATATATTTATGATACTTTGGTAATATATGATTGTCGACACTATGTTGATCATTTGCATAAGTAATTATTATGTTTTGTAACATATTTTGAGAGTTGAATAGATATTATAATTAATATAAGTATAAAGTGTTCTATGGAAGCAATAAGTGTGAGTGTAATGGTGATGTGATGGATGCGAATTAGAGAGCACATAGTAGATGTGAGATCAATGTTTGATAGAGCTATAACTGGAACTATCTAGGCATACAAGATGCTTTTAATGTTCACTATTGGAAAAACACTTTGTGACAGTATTATGATTGTAAGAGATGTTAGCTCACTACCTTGAAGAGGGTTTTTGTATACCCCTAATAGGGTTTTTTAATTCCTCTAACAAGGAAATGTACTATGTACTACTTAGCTCCTAACATGGCTAGATCTCCTAATAAGGATTCTATATTTTAGTGCATAGTTGTGGGTACCATCCCCACTGGGATTTTGGCTAGGGTTTCATCAAAAACAAATCATGGTGTTATGTGTTGTGCATTTATGTTCTTTTCATTTCAAGATTAATATGGTTTATTTACAATTGGATGAAGTTTAAATTAAAGTTTTGTAATACTAATTCAATCCCCTCTCTTAGTGTTACCTAATCCTAAAAATTGGTTTCAGAGCTATAGGCCCTTGCAGAGAAAGCCTAACAGCTTAAGGGAGATCATAATGGATTCAAAAAATTTGCAAGAAAAATTTGAAGCAGAACTTGATGACCTAGACAAAGAGAAGGATGAGAATGGTGAATTAAAATTCAAATTGAAAAGAGGAGAAGGTTTTATCAAGAAACTAAAGAAAAAACTTGAAATTTAAAGAAGTGAGAAACAAGACCTTATGGAGAAGATCAAAGAAGATTCAGAAAATGATACATCAGACCAATTAAAGAAGTTGGAGAAAGAAAAAGAGAAAATCAATCTTCCGATGATTAAAGAGATTCAACATGAAAAGGGTGCAAGATGCAAAGATGAAGAGTCACTAAAAGAAGAAATTGTGTAGATAGGACAAATGAAGACTGAACTTGATCACTGCAAAGATAAGTGTCAAGAATTGGAGAAGTACAATCATATCATAAAAGGTGAAGTCACTCAATCCAAATTGCATATTGAGAAGTTGCACATGAGAAGTGATAAGATTGATGAACAAAGAGAAAGACAAAAACCTAAAGGAGACATGACTGGAGTTGGATTCAATGAAGGAAAATTTTCTAAGACTAATGAAGAAACACATGAAGAAAAGACTAAAGAAAGACCTACTCTTGAAAGACCTAGAGATCAGATCATACCTGTTAGAGGTAGATGCTTTGGGTGCAACAAACTTGGACACATAAAAGATATTTCAAAGGTAACAATTGCTTCAAACCCTTTTCTGGTTATTATCATAACTGTTATGCATATGGACATAAGAAATAAGAATGTAGAAAAGTTGATTAGTCTAGATATAAACAAGATTACATTAGAGAAGAGTCAGTAGTGAAGATCACATGACATATATGAAATAAATTTGGGCATACTGCAAGGTATTGTAAGCTCCAGGTAAATTGGGATAGAAGGAGACCACCTACATGTTAAAAATGAAACAACTTTGGACACATAGAGAAGTTTTGTAGATATAATAGAGAGGACAATAGAAGAGGGCCGAGAGGACCACCTCATGTAGTTATAAAGAAGAATATTGGTGACAGTGGTAAAATTATTAACGAGTATATGGATGAGCTCGACAAAAATTTCAAGAAATCTACAAATGAAGAAGATGAGAAGATATGGAAGATAAAAGAGTTCAATAAGGCATGGTTTTGGGAGAGACAATAGATGCTAATGTGTCTTCGCATGATGATTTCATTGAGACATCAACCTAGAAGGATGCATGGCCTTAGGGGGAGCATTGGATGTAGATAATAGATTGTATCTAGCCCCTGATTATGTGGAATGAGCTCATGTGAGCTTATATATGGTGTGTATAGACACTATGGAGCCTATGGTTGTGATTGCAGCACTTGGAGATTCATATCTTGTGTTCACAAGAATTTTTTTGATTGGACAGTGTGCGAAGTTGAGCTACCTATGATTAATGCACTTACTCAACCTGTGATGGATAAAAGAGCTTGAAACATATCATTTCTAAATTGTTTGATAATCAAGGACCAAGGAGAGCATTGTGAAGAATAATTTCAGCCACCTAGCAACCACATTACATGATTGATTCGAGAAGAAGTTCCAAAATCTAGCATATTAAAGGTATTTAGATTTCATACTCTTAAAGAAGATATGGATGCACCTATGAATTTTGATGTTGTTGATAGACCATGGTACAATTTTAAGAAACATTCATCTAAGTCTTGTGAGGATGCTCTGGAAGGAGCATTTTTGCAAACCCCTTATGACATGTTACATGTTGAAGACATTAGGGCTTACATAGATTGCAAATATGAGATTATAGGAGATGTTGATATCTATAGTGAACTAGATGGAATGATAGAAGAAAATGGAAAGATGATAGAAGATTTTAAGTATTTGGAAGATCAATCCATTATTAAGTTAACCATTTTGAATGAGTTCCATGAAACCAAATGGTTCAAGATAATCCTAAGCAGAATCAATGACCTGTTTATATGGATTGGAGACCAACTAGTTAAGATATGTGGAAAAATGATTCATGGGATAACCAGATTGGATAATACTGGAGCCCTCGTAGTAGCTAATAAAAATATTAGAAAATAAGAAAAAACCCTGACCCATTCTAAGTGGGATAAGAGAGAAATGACAGTAAATGATATCTTTCAGCAAAATGTGAGATTGGTGGAAATGATATTAGGTTAAAAGATATTCCACAATAGTAGACCTAACTTTGTATGAGCTGGAGTAGTTATGATGACATACAAAATGGTTAAGGAAAATAAGAAATATAACCTATGCAAAGTTCTAGCACAACAATTTTGGAAAATGTGTAGGTTATCAAGAAAGATAAGTCAAAGGCATTCAGGTTTGGTTCACTTATGGTTCATATGTACATCCACATTGTACACAATTTTCCTAGAATGCACCCTAGACCATGGAAGAATGATGTACCTACTGGTATTCAAGTCTCTAATAGCTACACGAGACAAAATAAAAATTGGGTAGATGGAGAGCTATTTGCAATGACCAAAATCCTTCCAAGGAAAATGAAGGAGAGGTATAGGATACCTAAGGAAGTAGTTCAAAAATATAAAGACACAATTGGTTTCATGCTTGAAACTGACTATGTGTGTTTTGAGGTAGTTGAGCCTAGGAAAAAATGGTGCTACCCTATGGGGTTCTGAGGTTCTCACAATGAAAGTTGAACATGTACTTGCAGATGAGGTAGACACATCTAAAGAGAGATGGGGAACATATTGGGAAAAGTCAAAAAAAGTTAGAGAAGAATAAAATAAAGGGACTTGGAAGAGAAAGATTGACAAAATAGTTGAGGATATTATTGAGAAGGTAGGAATCACTGGGGAGTAGCTAAAGAAACTAAGGACAAAGATGACAGACACATCTTCCAGCATGTCAATTGATGCGCCTCTTCCTTTAGAAGTTGAAAGGATAGTAAGTCCTACTCTGGACATAATTGATTTATCAGTTACACATGAGAAAATTGAAGAAGAAGTTATACCTACGAGCACACCTATAAGATCTACAAGATCTACCAAACAAAGCAGCCCCAAGAATCAAAAGGTAGAAGATGAAACAAAGAATAAAGAAGAAAAAGTGATTGATAAGAAAAAATAAAAAAGAAGTATAGAAGAGGCCATAATATCTATGGAAGCCAAACATTCAAATGTTACAAAAGAGAGTGATAAGAGATGGAAATATGAAAACAATAAATAGATACTATGAAAGGTATGACCCTGAAAATCAAGCAATAATTGAGGACACAATAATTGAGCACTTGTTAATTTTCAAGAAGAATTTGTTAGAGATAGAAGGAAGTATCCCCAAGGAATTGTATAGCAAGTTAGAAATAAGAAAATAGTTAGCACAGTCTGAGGATGAGAATATAAGAAACAAGGCTATTGAAGATATGTTGTTGGTAATCTCTATACAAGAGAGGGAGAGAATCATAACAGAGCTGAAACCTTTATTAAGGACTAAGGTGTGACTGGTGAAGATTATGGAAATAAAATATGATGAAGTCATAAAGGACACACAAAAGGCACTAGATCAAATTCTTATGAGTGACATTCCTATGAAGACCTCACCTCCCAAGGTTACCAAGCCTACACCTTTCAGAATAGGAGAAAGTTCTAAGACAGTTGAAGTTTGTGAGAAAGTAAGTGAAGTTGACATGCAACTAGACTTCTTTGTCTCTAGTGTTCCTATGACCCTTGACACCTTACTTGATGTAAATGACCCATTTCAAGCAACTTAGACAATGTGATGACATTTGAAGAGGAAGTATAGATAGAGGAAGAACATGCAGAGGAAAAATAGGAAAAGAAATAACCAAAGAAGGAGATACAACAAGAAGAAAGGTAGGTAGAGAAATAAGAATAGAAAAAGTAGAGGTAAGAGTTGAGTATAAACAAGAACCAAACACCTCCTCTACTATATTGTTGGCAAGTATGACCAAACCAGTGAGCGCGGATGTAGAAAGAATGTATGAGGATGAACTCATGAGGTTATCCTTCATGGTTTTTTATAAGGAAAAGGAAAGGTTAGTACAAAAAGGGGATAAAAGGGTAAAGGTGATTAATAGGGTAGTGGAGACAATGGACAAAATACTCCCTACACTTATTATCTTTCAAGGAAAGGATGATGCAAAGAATTTGAGCATGGCATTGAACAACTTTGATAGTCATTTTGAGTCATTGTTAAAGACCTCAGAGGATAAGGTAGAAAAGAGGTTCTTAGAAACGAAGTTGAAGGAAGTTTGTCAATCGATCTCATGGGACTTGGACATTCTAAAAGAGACTACACTAAAAGCTAGAAGTTGTGTAGCACAAGGAAGAAAGTTATACAATTATTGTATAAATCCTATTAGACATGTGAAGAATATTTAAGATATCATAGCCAAGGAAAGAGCTACACTAGACAACTTGATGGATAGTTGTGAAACCTCTTCAGAAACTATGGTAGAAATGGAAAAACATACATCCAATATTTTGGATAAGATAAGTGTTTTGAATATGGAGAAAGGGAGACTAGAGGAAATATTTGGGTTGCTAAAGAGTATAATCACTCCTAAGCTTTTAATTCTTGTTGCTCATCTCACAAAGATGGAGAAAATAGAAGGATCAATGACAAATGCTATACCCACTGACCTAAAGGAAGTAGAAACAACATATTATGCACTGAATGGACTGATCCATGTTGGTGAGCTTATGATTAAGTCATGCACTAATGAAGTGAAGACCTTGTAAGACTTCTTCAAAGACATTCTAAATCTAGTGAGTAAGCACTAAGTGCTTTGTTCTTAGAATTTTGAAATTTTGTAAGTACCTTTGTCATTGATGTCAAAGGGAGAGGAAGAGAAGAGAAAAATGAAAAGAGGAATAGAAGAGAAAAAGTGAGAAGAAGAAAAAGAAGTTAAAAAAAAAAAAAAAAAGAGAGAGAGAAAAAGAGAAAAGAAATGAAAAGAGGAGAATATGTATATAGAGAAGTAGAAGGAAGAGAATGTTCTAACACTTAGTCATTTTTCACTAAGTGTTGCCATCTATTCCATAGGGAGAGATTATTGGAAAGTGATATTTTGAGAGAACTAGGAATCACTTTAGGGTTGTCATTTATGACAACACTTATGTTGGAGTGATCTCATGTAGAGAGTTTTGGTATTGGAGACCCAGTCATGAAAATGACTAAGTACAAAATCAGAATAACAGTATACTACGGTACTATTTCGATTAGCAAAGATAATATATGATGTATTATGGCTTCTGAAGATAAAGGAAGACATTTTGGGATATGTAGGACCTTTAGTTAAGGTCACACATGTTTTGGAGTTGATATCAGGAAGATACAGTATTGTGAAGGTATGCAAAGATAGAGAATCAGTGAAACATGACATATGAACGGTCGCGATGATTGGGGAAAGGTTAGTTTGTATGGTAACGTGCTAAGTCAAATGAATGTTGTATATTGCCAACACTTTGGTAATAGATGATCACTGGCTCTATGTTGATCATTTGCATAAGTAGTTATTATGTTTTGTAATATATTTTGAGAGCTGACTGGATGGTAGAATTAATATAAGTATAGAGTGTTTTGTGGAAGCGATAAGTGTGAGTGTAATGATGATGGGATGGATGTGAATTAGAGATAAGAGAGAAGATGCAAGATCAATATTTCACAAAGCTATAACTAGAACTATCTAAGCATATCAGATGCTTGTATTGTTCACTATTTGAAGAACACTTTGTGGCAATATTCTGATTGTAAGAGTTGTAAGCTCACCACCTTTAATAGGGTTTTTGTATACCCCTAATGGGTTTTTGTAATTCCTCTAACAAGGAAATACAATATGTAATACTCAGCTCCTAACATGGCTAGATCTCCTAACAAGGATGCTATATTTTAGTGCATAGTTGTGGATACCATCCCCAACAAGGTTTTCCCTTGGCTAGGGTTTCCTCAAAAATAAATTATGGTGTTATGAGTTATGTGTTGTGCATTTATATTCTTTTCATTTCAGCATCAATATGGTTTATCTACAATTGGTTGAAGTTTAAATTAAAGTGATATAATGCTTATTCACCCCCCCTCTTAGTATTACCTAATCCTAACAATATATGTTTACATTATCTGAAAGTCAGTTAATGAATTAGAAAGACACAGTCAAGTGTTTACCAAGTTGTTTAAGTTTATTTGTTGAAATTGGTTTATACATCTATGGAGGAATTTGGGAATGCAGGATAACTAGATCTAACTGATTCAGCCCCCCTCTCAATTATCTAACATTAATAACTCCATCTATGTTGTCTATCTCTTCCTCACCTCCTAGGTACTTTATGCCACTGGGATCAAACACTAATCATTCTAAGAGAGAGCCCCGTGAAAACCATACTTATAATCATTAGCATAATTAACTATAGACTCTACAACAAAAAAAATTATAGAAACCCTAGCACTAGAAAGCACACTTCTTCTTCTCTCACTCCTACACAAGCCTTCTTTTCAGAGGGATCCATCTTCACCATACAAGAAAAATTATTGCTTCTTTGACATGGAAGAAAATACCAACATGGAAGATTCAACCAAAAGAGAAGTGATCTTACAAGAAGAGAGAAGAAAAGGAAAAAGAACCCCTGAATTAGTGCTTACAATAAAACCTCAATGTTCTTATTTAGAAGTAGGGAAGGACAATCATAACTTAGTGGGACCAACCCTCGACACATTTCTTTTAGAAGGTCCTTGATGCTCCACTTTATAAGCTAGAAAGAACTAGCAAAGTTTAGATGGACCAAAAAAGATGCCACAATGGCATATTGGGAAAACCAAGCCTCAATAGATACTACATCCACCACACCTACCTCTCCCGCAACTCTATTTGAAACCCTCACTCTACCCTCCAAAAAACATTCCCTTTGTTAAATTGTCTTATTATTCTAAACTTATTAATCAATGTAATATTGAATAGTAATTCCTTAGATGATTGTTCTAGGATGACATGACCTACATCCTCATCAAGAATATAACAAAGCATTAGGATGATTTTAGTGTAGGGATAAGATCCTTTGAGTATATACGTCATCTGGATAGAAGGAAACCTGTAGGAAGGATTTAGTTGATATGAGAAAACTAGAGAAACAAAACTCAAAATAGAATTAAATAGAGACTTTAAGTTGAAGTGTACATTTCTCAAGGAAGCTAGAAAATGTAACACTTTACTTTTGATCAAGTTCTCAACTCTCTATGAAATAATTCAAGTTTTCAAAGGGATTTTAAAAAGTTCAATGATGAAAGACCATGCAAAGCTCTAAAGATATTTTGAACAAAGTAAAAATGTGCAAGAAAATCTATAAGCTTAGAATATTAATGGTTTTACCACTAAATAAAATGATTAAATATGATGATAAGAAGAGACAATTCTTAAGCATCATCGTGAGATCTTCATATTTGATTTTAGTCATGTATTAAAATTAAAATGATGAAACAAATACCTTCTACAAATTGAAAATGCTTATCCATCCTATATAATGCATCAATATATATAATAATATAAATAGATAACTTATGCATTAATACATTCTAAAGACTATACAATCATTTCGAACATTTATACGTTAACATTGAAGTTGAACCATTGAAGTTGGTTCAAGAAACTACACCTTCTCTTGAACTCCATTTACAGAATAGCACAACTTTAAACAAATTTAAGCAAGACTTTCTTTTAAAGGTAGGTCCATTGTAACTGGGGATTGCTGTAAATACAAATAACTGTTTGTTTGTGGAAGATAAAAACCGGATTCGTGGGCATTGGAAGTCGGCCTTGAATTTGGGGAACATATTTCCATCACTAACATGGCAGACATGAGGTCGCCGCCCCATCATAGCACTTCAATTTTATATATCAGTAAAATAGTATTCAATTTAAAATATTTGATTTCATGGAGGAGCGTCAATCAAGGCAATATCCAAAAGAGTGGAATAATAATGAAAGCCTTTATTGATTTCCACACATGCCCAAATACTCTTAACTTTTTAAGAAGAAAGCATTGGAATTTCAAGCATTAGACCATGAGCCATTGGTAAATAATGCATCCCCATTCTTTTGGAAAACTCGTCCAGATTCCAAATGCCGGCCTTCTTATCTGGCTCTCCTCTCGTACCAAAGCATATATTGGGTGGGGCGTCCATCATACAGACTCTCCATATCCTCGTATTGTTTACTTCAATTAATTGAAGATTCTTTACTTTGTTTAACGAAAAATGGTAAATCAAAAGTTATATAAAAGAATTTCTTATATTGTTTGAATTTCAAAATTAGATACAAATTAAAATATCATTGTTATAAATGTGTAATGTGTGTTTTGTTAGGATTTTGGTTTTGTAAAATATGTAAAATAAGTTTGTTTTTTTTGTGTTTTTTGTATTTATTGTACGGTTTTCAAGTTTCTCATTGTTTGTTAAAGTAGATCAATATTTGACATTAGATTTAATGATATAAAAATATAGAAAATAGTTCTAAAATGTTTTCAAAGTTTATCAGATAAGTGATTTATGAGGTAGTTATTCTACCAATTTTATTTTATTTGTTTACAACTTAAGAATCCACTCAAATTGTTTGAGAACTATATGTTATTTTTTATTAGAATACATTTCTGTTGGAGTTTTGCCTTAATTAGATTAGTTTTTAGGTCTAGGTTAATTTTAGATTAACTAGTTGAATGACAGTTTATGAGAAGCCATTCCTGCAGGTTTGAAAACAATTTGAGATCATCTGAATGTATAATATTGAATCCAATCAAATATCAATTTTGTTTTGCTCCTTTCCATTTCCATTTTCATTTGATATCAGAGCATCCTGGGTTATGTGCCTATGAAATGGTGGCTTGACATGGAGTAACATGTTTGGAGGTGGTTGAGTTCCTCGCAGAATGTGGGTAGAGGATGACTAGTGATTTGGTGATTCTCGATTCTCCCAGGATGTTTTTTCTTTTTCTTTGTTATTCAACTAAATAATATAGCAGTCGCTTGGCAAATGAGGCGGCTAAAACTTTGTAGACGAGTTAAAGGTATGTTATTCAAAAAACAAGCGGCGCTATAGGGAAAACAATGATGGTAACGAATAGGCAACTCGGATTAGGACTTTTGATGTTTTCTTAAACAAAAAATCAATGTACCAACATATGTTAAGCTCATTTGTTGAAGATCTAATAAAATAAATGTGTCTGGCAGCTAGCGTGAAAATAAGCTGCCTTAATCTATGGGCGTCTACAAAAGATTTTCAACCAGGTTTTGCAAAAGGTAATGTGAAGGAGAGTAAAATTTAGAAACCTTTCAGGCATTTTATAATGAACAGTTTAAATAAGTAAATACAACAAAAGGGAGGTAACGTCATTCAATCCAATGGATTTATGACACTCTTTTTGGAATACAAAATAAAACGGTTTCATCTATTGCTTCTACGAGTATTATTAGGTTTCATTTTGGTTGGATTTGTTACCATCAGTTTGATGTAGAATAGATCCTCACCAATGTCTCGAAAAAATAACTTTAAATGTTAAACCGTATATGCCTTGGATCAGTATGGAGGTTTAAGTGTACAACGAGAATATAGTTCTATTATATAATGATTATCTCCATAAATGTCTTATCACTATTAGAATGGTTAGTTTTACATTCTTAAGGTGATTCATTGCTACGTTTCACATATTGTCCATAAATAGAGGACATTTGTAGATTCAATCTTCAAAGAACCTATTCAAGAGGTATAATATTGATTATGGTATGGGTTTGTTAATTGATGTTAATATTGTCATCTTTACACATATCTTAAACATTGTTTGCATTTTTGGAGTCATCTATATTAAGGATTTGAATTCTTTCAATGGCTCAAATGTTTCTACTATTAGTGAGCTTAATGTGATATTAGATCTAGATAACGACTAACACGATATATCAAAGGTTGGAGGCAATAGAAGTAAGATGACATCTATCATCTCAAGTTAGCTTCTCGCTCAAGGATGATTCATTACATGAGAAGCATCTCATTTGAGCCCCTAAAGAAAAGAGGGGGCTCCACATATTTGTGCCCCTAAAGAAAAGAGGGGACTTGACATCTACATGTACTTGAAAAGAAGAGGGGGCTTGGCATCCTTGTTTCCTTGAGGAAAAGAGAGGTATTTCAATATTTTTGTCCCTAGACAAAAGAGGGGGCTTGAAATCATGGGTTTCCCTTAAAGGAAGGGGGGGCAAGATTTGGTTGATGATTTGTCAAGCACTTTAGGAAGCATTTTTCACATTGGAAGAATTATAGACTTTCACAAGAAAGGTTGTCTCGTGTGCAGACATTGATTCGTAATTTGTGTAGTAGAGGAGGTATTGATTCCACAACTCTTGAGGAGGCATTAGACCCACTCATATGAGATGTGTGCTTTCAGAGGAAAGGCATCTCATGTCCAATGCTAGAGGAGGCACTAGACAAACCCAAAGTAGGTGTGGAATTTCAAAGGAAATGTATCTTATGTACATGTGAGGTGGGAAAACTTTTATGTTCTCTCATGTTGTGCAAATGGTTATAGGTTCTAAAGTAGGATATTCATTGATGCAATTTGTTTGGTGCTTCTTGGAGATTCTATATCTAGGAGATCTAATAATGCAATTAGATCAATATTTTCTAGGTGAGGGAGGAGGATTAGTGAAGGTGCATCATTAAGGTATCTAGAAGGGTTGGATTCAAAAACCTTGCAGTGTTCCACTCTTGTTCAAATTAATGTAATAAGGGGGAATGTTGAAGTTTTATATTAATTAGGTTAGTTTTTAGGTTTAGGTTATTTTTAGATTAACTAGGTAAATGTTTAGTTCATGAAAACTCATTCTGGTAGGTTAGTTATTTAATGGTAAATAAGGATATATAAACCCATTTGAAAATAATTTGAAATAATTTGAAAGTATATTGAACTGAATCAAATCAAATATCAATTTTGTTTTTCTTCTTACTATTTTCAATCTAAAAGAAAGATAAGGAGTAGATCAACTTTACCTAGGTCATTTATGTAGTTTATTTAGAGGCCATTAAAAATCTTAGATCAATATTTTCATCGTTTTCACTTTGTTGAAGTTAAGTTTTTTAAGACCATTTTTCAACATGGCCCCTACTACATACAAGCTTCTTTACTTATATATTCTCATTGGATGTAACCATTTTTGTCTTTCAAAAATATTTAACAACATTAAATCTACTCTAAGTTCCTATTAAGGATGAACTCCTTAGTTTTCCCATACTAATGAAGCCTCTTTCTAGACCACAAAGTTCCTTTAATTAGACATGCTATTAGTGTTGAATAACTAATCACTTTTTCCTCCTCAACCTCAAGAAAGGGTTTTTATATAGGTTGACGTATTGAAAAATATTAATGATTTTTGACATTGAGTGGTAGCTATGTGATGGAAATGGTTCAAAGATATTTTCATCAAATAGAGAGTTTAGTGATGTGTGGATTGATAAAATAAAATCTTCACTATTGTATGAGCATACTTAGCATGATGATTCTCAATATTATAGGTCTACTCTTCTATCAATAGAGCCTTCAAATTCTATGAGTAGTGATGTTGATGAAGGGTGCTCCCCTTAATGCCACAAACACATAACAAAAATAGAGAAACAACAACAATAATATGCAAGAACAGAAAATTGGCTTCTTATTATCTCCACAAATGTGGAATTACAAATTTTCAGAATTACAACATGCAAGCCACATGGGCATTCCCTTACAATATTCTGTAGGACAAAGCCTCGAACTATTACCCAGAACTATTCTGAACTGCCTAAGACAATAATATAGCCTTCCTTATATAGGCAATTTTCCACTGCCTGGGAAAGTTCCAGAATTTTAGCCAATAAGGCCGACCAAACTTAGAATTATTTTATTTTACATTTCATTACATCATAGTTGGCTCAAGATAACCTTTGAAACCCGAACAAAAATTTTGAAGAAAATTATTTTTTGCCATTTCAGGTGGCCCAACTTCCGAAGACCATAAGTCATCACCAGTTGACCCGATCGGCTATTATAACCCCATTTCGGAAATGCCACAAAGCGCTCTACAGGCTTGATTGATGCAAGCGCTCGTCACCCAAATTTTTGACCTCATTCGGGGCCTCTAAAGCCTTCAAAACTGAGTTCAAAGTTTCTGGACCCTACTGCCAATACCAAAAATCTTCAATATCTTCCAATATACACTTGATCTGGTAATGAAACTTTACTGACAGACTTATATGACCAAAATGAACCTCCAAGAAAGAAATCAGATCATTCTGAGCACATTCGAAAATTACAAAAAATAGTAACTTTCCATAAATAGCAGCTCTACACAAAATAACCCTTATTGAATAAAAACATAAATATTTTTGGGTGATGCAAGATTGCTCTTACACCCAGGATGCTCCTGCATCAGACACCCGGGGTAATTTGAGAAGTGACCCTGTCATGACTCAGGGGTGCAGAGGAAAACCAAGACGGTTAACCTCCTCCTTTGTCAGCCATGATGAATCTTCAACAGGTCGTCCTTTCCACTTGGCCAGATATTCTTCATATGTCCTGTTCCTTGTGCTTCTGCCAACACGACTGTCCAGTATATCTTTGATCTCCTTAGTGTCTGAACTAGTTGCTGGAATACTCCACTGTGCTGCTGTGATCTCATCTTCAACACCTCCTTCATGATACTTTGTCAAATCTGAAATGTTAAACACTGGTGAAATATTTAGCTCAGTAGGCTATTCTACCTCATATGCATTTCCTGAATCATGTTTCTTCAGTATCCTACATGGTCCAAACTTCTTCATTTTTAGCTTGTTATATGTACCAACTAGAAACCGCTCCTTCCGCAAATGAACCATGACTTCATCACCAACCTGAAATTCCTTATACCTCCTTTTCTCATCTGCCTTAGCCTTATACTGTGCGTTCATCTTGGTAATATGCTTCTTCACCTCCCCATGGATGTTCTTCAAGTGTTTTGCAAAATCTTCAGCTTCAGCACTACTTATTTCTCCTTTATCTATCTTCCTCAATTCAGATGCATTTCATGGACTACTTCCATATACAATCTGGAATGGTGATTTACCAGTGCTCCTATTGACAGAATTATTGTATGCAAATTCGGCCTGTGGTAAAATCAAATCCCATCCTATTGGCTTATCTCCACCAAACATCTTAGCAAATTCCCCAAACTCCTATTCACCACCTCTGTCTGTCCATCAGTCTGTGGATGATGTGATGAACTGAACTTCAAATCTATCTTCAACTTCTTCCACAACGTACGCTAGAAATATCCAACAAACTTAGTGTCCCGATCTGAAACTATGGTCTTTGGCAAACCATGAAGTCTCACTACTTCTCTGAAAAACAATTCTGCTACATGAACAGCATCATTAGTCTTCTTGCAGGGAATGAAATGTGCCATCTTTGAAAATCTGTCAACCACTACAAAAATTGAATCATGTCCCCGCTGAGTCCTCGGTAAACCAAGCACAAAGTCCATGCTGATATCCTCCCAAGGCTTCTCTGGTACGGGTAATGGATGATACAATCCTGTATTCTGCTTCACTCCTTTCGCCATCTGACATACTCTGCAACTCTGTACAAACTTTTTCACATCTTGCTGCAACTGTGGCCAATAATAATTCTCACTAACCAAACCAAGGGTTTTATCACGACTAAAATGTCCAGCCAATCCTCCACTATGCTTCTCCTTGATGAGATTCTCCCTCATAGAACTTTGTGGAATGCACAACTGACTCCCTCTGAATAGCATATCATCCTGGATGATGAAATCCAACCATTTCATCCTGTCTAGAGTAACAGGTTCTGTACAAGCTTTCCAAGCTTCACCAAAATTAGAATCCTCTGGATACAAATTCTTGAGTTCCTTGAACCCAACCACTTCAATCTGCATTTCTATCAGTAATAGCTGCCTTCTGCTAAGAGCATCTGCAACCCTATTAGACTTTCCACTCCTGTGTTTCAAAACAAATGTATAACTCTGCAAAAATTCAACCCATTTCAAATGCCTCTGATTCAACTTTCCTTGACTATTCAAATATTGCAAAGCTTGATGATCAGTACACAAAACAAACTCCTTAGGAAGCAGATAATGTCTCCACTTCTTTAATACCTGAACTATAGCATAAAATTCCTGATCATAAACAGAATATTTCCTCTTGGCATCATTTAACTTCTCACTGAAATAAGCAACAGGTTTACCTTCTTGGCTCATAACAGCTCCTATTGCAGTACCACTAGCATCACAATCTACTTGAAACACCTTATTAAAATCTGGAAGTGCTAAAACTGGTTGTTCTGTAACTTTTTATTTCAACAATTGAAAACTCTTTTCTGCCCCATTAGTCCACTTAAACTCTTTTCTATCCCCTCTCATTGTTTCAGTCAAGGGTCCACAAATACTACTAAAATTTTTGATAAACTTTCTATAAAAGCTAGCTAGACCATGAAAAGATCTTACCTCAGTAGCACTCCTCGGAGTAGGCCATTCAAGGATAGCCTGTACCTTCTCTGGGTCCATTTTTAGACCTTCTACTGAAACTACAAATCCCAAATACACCAACTCTTTCTTCACAAAACTGCACTTCTTCAAATTAATCAACAATTTCTTTTCTCTCAACTTCTCAAATACCATACGAATATGCATCATATGCTCATCCAATGTCTTACTAAAGATCAAAATATCATCTAGGTAAACAATAACAAACTTACCCAGAAATTCTTTCAGAACCTCGTTCATGAGCCGCATGAAAGTGCTCGGTGCATTGGTTAGCCCAAAAGGCATGACTAACCACTCATATAGTCCTTCCTTTATCTTGAAGGCAGTCTTCCATTCGTCTCCTTCTCTGATCCGAATCTGATGATATCCACTTTTCAGATCTATCTTTGAGAAATACACAGCTCCACTCAAACAGTCCATAATATCATCCATTCGTGGCAATGGAAACCTGTACTTGATTATGATCTTGTTTATTGCCCTAGAATCTGTACACATCCTCCATTCTCCATTCTTCTTTGGTGCTAATACCGCTGGTACAGCACAAGGACTCAGACTCTCTCGAATCAACCCCTTCTGTAACAGTTCATGTACTTGTCTGTTCAACTCCTCACTTTCTGCAAGTGTCATTCTGTGTGCTGCCTTATTCAGAAAACTCACTCCTGGGATCAAGTCCATCTGATGACTGATCTTCCTGACTGGTGCTAATCCATCAGGCACGTTATCGGATACAATATCTTGAAACTCATTCAACAAATCTGCAACTTCTACAGGAACATCTTCTACTTCCTCTTTACCAACTTTTGGAATTAAAGAAAAACATACATGCTCATGCCTCATACCATCTAGGAATTTCCTTCCATCAGCAAATGTTATTCTTGCATTACCACATACCTTTTCTTCGGTCTCCTTCAATGGCTTTAGCTTATGTCGCACTCCATCCTTTGTCAGGGAATAGGTATTCGCATGACCATCGTGTACAGCACATCTGTCAAACTACCACGGTCTACCCAATAACATATGACATGCATCCATAGAGATGATATCACATAGTACCTCATCTTGGTACCTGCCGATCTTGAACTTCACTAGGCATTGTTCATTGACCATGACCTTGTGGTCATCCTGTACCCAGGCAATCCGATATGGATGTGGGTGTTTCTGTCTCTTGAGCTTCAACTTTGTCACCATCTCTTCTGACACCAAATTGTCAGTGCTTCCACTATCAATAATCACATCACAACATTTACCTTCACACTTGCACCTGGTACGAAACAAGCTCCTCCTTTGCTCAGGTTCATTCTCACCACTCAACAGGACTCTTCTATTAATCAACGTTTCTCCTCTTTCAGTATCTTCAGAATTTGATGATCTGGCATCTTCATCTACATGTGCAACTCTGGCCTGGCCTTCATTTCTCCTGTCCATTCTGCCTTGGCGCTGAGGACATTCAAATGCCCTATGACCTTCTTCTCCACAGTGAAAACATGTTCCACGGAAGCCACCTCTTCCAGATCCTTGTCCTCTTCCCCTTCCTCTTTGATCTCTATTATTCTGATCCTGGAAGCGATTGGAATTGTTTCCCCTCTGATTCTAACTGCTACTAGCCTCATCCTTCTTTTTTGGATCTTCATTTCGGCCACCATATGACCGTCCACCAGATCGTCCACCGCGACCTCTTCCGTTTTGTCTGCTCTCAAACTTCTTGTTCAGCTTTTCCTCTACTTTTAGGGAAAACTGGTATGCCTCTTCAATACTGTTCATTCGAACCAGATTCAACTCCTCCTGAATGCTTAGCTTTAACCCATTAAGGTATCGGGCAACTTTCTCCTTATCAGCTTCGGCATGGCCTATTCTGATGAGGAGTCGATAGAACTCCTCTGTATACTCTTGAACAGATCTTCCTGCTTGCTTCAAACTCTGCATTTTCTTCAGTAGGTCAAGCTCATAATCAACAGGAATGAACTGTCACTTCAATTTATCCACCATCCGATCCCATCTCGTGATTTTCTCCTTTCCCCTTCTATTTCGCTCCAACTGAATCTCTTGCCACCATATCTTCGCATGACCTTTCAGTCTGGCCTTCGCAAATTTGACTCTATCAGGATCCTCAACATCTTCATCCTCAAAATATTCCTCACATTCATTGATCCAGTCGATCAATTCCTCTGGGTTAAGATTTCCAGAAAATGTAGGAACCTCAATCTTAGGTCTTTTCCCAATCTTGGAAATTGCCCGAAAAAGTCTTTCTTCCTCCTGGTTCACAGTTTCAACTTCTCCTTCTTGATATTCTTCTTCGGCTTCATCCTCGCTTTCGTCTCTGACATTAAGATTCATTCCTCTGTGAATCTCTTCTTGCAATGCTCGCACTTGTCTCTGGAGCTCTCTAACCTCAGGTGTCACAGCACCAGCTCTTCCGCCACGTTCTCTTCGTGGAGGCATTTTCGCGATGCGCGCTGAAACCCTAGCCACGGTCCTGGTGCAAACTGTCTCACAGTCGGTGATCTGTTTACACACTCAAGAAAACCTACTCTGATACCACCTGATGAAGGGTGCTCCCCTTAATGCCACAAACACATAACAGAAATAGAGAAACAACAACAATAATATGCAAGAACAGAAAATTGGCTTCTTATTATCTCCACAAATGTGGAATTACAAATTTTCAGAATTACAACATGCAAGCCACATGGGCATTCCCTTACAATATTCTGTAGGACAAAGCTTTGAACTATTACCCAGAACTATTCTGAACTGCCTAAGACAATAATACAGCCTTCCTTATATAGGCAATTTTCCACTGCCTGGGAAAGTTCCAGAATTTTAGCCAATAAGGCCGACCAAACTTAGAATTATTTTATTTTACATTTCATTACATCATAGTTGGCTCAAGATAACCTTTGAAACCCGAACAGAAATTTTGAAGAAAATTATTTTTTGCCATTTCAGGTGGCCCAACTTTCAAAGACCATAAGTCATCACCAGTTGACCCGATCGGCTATTATAACCCCATTTCGGAAATACCACGAAGCGCTCTACAGGCTTGATCGGCGCAAGCGCCCGTCACCCAAATTTTTGACCTCATCCGGGGCCTCTAAAGCCTTCAAAACT
This sequence comes from Chamaecyparis obtusa, assembly GCA_027943335.1. NCBI lineage: Eukaryota > Viridiplantae > Streptophyta > Pinopsida > Cupressales > Cupressaceae > Chamaecyparis > Chamaecyparis obtusa. Next base: position 60,773 of record BSBK01005470.1, read on the forward strand.
GAGTTCAAAGTTTCTGTACCCTGCTGCCAATACCGAAAATCTTCAATATCTTCCAATATACACTTGATCTGGCAATGAAACTTTACTGGCAGACTTATATGACCAAAATGAACCTCCAAGAAAGAAATCAGATCATTCTGAGCACATACAAAAATTACCAAAAATAGTAACTTTCCATAAATAGCAGCTCTGCACAAAATAACCCTTATTGAATAAAAACATAAATATTTTTGGGTGATGCAAGATTGCTCTTACACCCAGGATGCTCTTGCATCAGATGTTTTTTAATATAAACATCTATATATTCAATATTTTGAAAGCAGGTATAATATTAATAATGTTGGAAGCCTTGAAGGTCTTTATTGTGATATGTTTGAGCCTACTTATATATCTACTGTTCATGATCTTTACTATAAAGTAGAAATGGAAAGAATTTTCTCGATGTGAAAATCATATTGATATGCTAACCATTCACAACATACATTCATTATTAAATAAAAGAATTATATACTATGATATTCATGTGGATCATAGCTAAAAAAATATTACTAGGGGAGGGTATGAGCGTATCAACAAATGATATGCTATAATGAATTTTCTTCAAATGGGTCAGTATTGCTTGTTCTTGACTGTGAAGAAGTTGAAAATATATTTTAATATTCCTTGAGTGGACTTTCTATCTCTAAAAATGTTGATCTTGAACCAAGTATCTATACTAATGTAATGTAAGAATTGACGGGTGATATGAAAAATGGAATAGATCTTATAATTGAAGCTAAAGTGGAAATGGTAGTGAACATTTGGGATGTTTGTGAAATTGATCATGTTAATGGAATTCACGATTTATTTCTTAAAAGGGAAATTGATGATGCAAGTGATATTTTAAAAAATTACTAAAGTATATACTAGTAAGAAAAAGTTGTAGCTCTTAAAAATGGATGCATACCATTTTTATGTTTTTCAGTGGATATAAGTGTTAGTATTTGATTCTTTAATTTTTTATGTGCTAAGCAATGCTTTTAAGACATCCATCAAATTTGACTAATGACTTTAGTGATATGTAAATATCATTAAAGTACTTATGGAAGATTCATGTTTAATGTGCAAAGTGAGGACGATGATAAATTCTCTAATGCCAATTATTTGATGAAGTATGATTTTTCAAAATTTTATTACAATTGAGTAACTATTTAGTAGAGTGTAATAATAGATTTAGTGATATCATATTTATTGTGATCCTAATATATTTGGTGAGTGTGACATAAGCATGTCATATTATGATGAGACATTTCAGTTTAGAATTGATTATAAAGTGTAGATTGACATAGATGAAGTTGACAATGATGGATACAATGATATGGTATATAATGGAAATAACAACACCAATACAAACTATTATTTTCAATGAATATTTCTCAAAGTAGATTCTTCAAATCAATGTTGGAGATTCGTATTCACTTTGGGTAGCCTTGTAAGTCAATGAAATTGATGAGTAGCATGCCAACAAGATGAAACAAGTTTATACTATAACCCCATGTATTATTTGACCCTTGAAGGATATTTTTTTATAATTCCTAAACCCTTGACAAAGTAAAGTGGAAACATCAAAGTATATATGACTTGAATATAAATTAGACCACTGAATGCTTGAGAAAATCAAGAAAACCATTTATATCCTTAAACTATTATTGTTTTGCATTATGAAACATCAAGATCTAGGTATCCATCAAAAAACATACATATCAAGTAATGAAGAGAGAACATCCACTATCAACACTTTCATAATACATATCTATTGACCATTGAGCCATAATGGAATATCATTCCAAGTAGATCTAGAGGAAATAACATACATCACAAATGTCATGACAAGGTATAAATTTATCATACATTTAGAATTTTGGATTTTCCTTACTAATTTCCATAGAAAAGGAAGGGGAGAAAAAATACAAATTTTGACCCACATTAAAGATGGAGAAAATTGATGATATAAACATGATGATAGGGTGACATTAATATCATGTGTCAGTGAGGAAATTAAATGATTTTAATGGATGATGTCAACATGACATCAACAACGAGAGATGAAATCATCATGACATCAATAGAGGAGAGGTAAACATTTAGAAAATTGGGAATAAAAGGGAAATTAGAACGGTAGAGGAAAGTCAAAAAGTTTGAAATAATTAGAAGCATTTGAAATCGGATAGGGAAGAAATCCTAGATGTTTATCAAATATATTGCTTGAAGTATGCAAAAAGTGGTAGAAGGGAATGAGAAACTCTAAAATTTGATGAGAGAAAAATGAAGCAGTCTCAAGATTTTGGGGATCAAAGGAAATGGTAGATGGCTAAGGAGAAATGAGAAATTTTGAAAGAATAAAATAATAACTCTTAGGCTCTTTATAACTTAAGACTTTAGGTATTGGGAAGATCATGAAAATCATCCTAAAGAAGGTAAGAGAATAAGGAAATGAGTAATAAGATGAAAGCCAAACAAAAAAACACTTAACACGAATAGTGTTCAAATGTTGAGGATTGAGAATGTAGAGAAATGTGTTCTGAAAAGTGCAAGTAAGTAAGAGAGGTGCTAATATGCTAAAATTTTGATGATCAACTAGAAAAGTTATGAACATTCATGTAAGGGATTGAAGAAGTGAGGAAATGCATCTGAGAAATGGTTGATAAATAAGGAAATCATTCATATTCTAACAAATTGACAAACATAACACTTAGCGGCATTTTGTTTTTTCAAGTTGAGTAAGGCTCGAAAGGGGAAGATTAAGGTAACATCTATACACATACTTTTTAGAAGACAATGCCTTAAAATATCTCAAATCAAGATAATTAACATGGGCCAAATATCTCTAAGACACACATATAAGAAGATGCTTAAGGAAAAACTTGACATTACAAATTTGAGTGCAAACAAGACCCATTAAGGATAAAGATGTGAAAAGGAGAAGAAATGTTTGTCATTGTTTTAATCATTCTAATAATTTTGGGAGGTTCAACATTTAAAAATTAAAGATATGAAAATTTTTAATCAAATATGTTAAAAAAAAGTTATGTTTTTACACTTGCAAGAAGACATACATGTTTACTATTCTTCACTAGTATATGAGTAACTATTTTGAACTTATTTTTCTAAAGTATTTTAAACTTATTTATTATAAGTGGCCTATCATCTAGTTAAGTTTAGTGATAAAATAAACTTTATGAAACGGTGCTTAAAAATATATAAACTATACTTAATCACACCTTATCTTATTTGTCACATAAATTCATGTCTCGTGTAAGAAATGTATCTCCCCATACATATTATATATTTAAAGTTTTTGCATCCATATATGTGAAAATTGTGAATTCCATTTAATCTCTCTAACTTTAACAATCTTCATGCTTTAAACGTATAGGAGCTAATTCTGAGGAAAGCTAGAGCAAAGTACTGGAAAATGTATCTTCATGCTTTAAACTTATAGGAGCTAATTCTGAGGACAGCTAGAGCAAAGTAGTGGAAAATGTACCTTCTTGCTTTAAACTTATAGGAGCTAATTCTGAGGAAAGCTAGAGCAAATTAGTGGAAAATGTGCGAGATTTTAAAGAGGAAACTTTCACAAATGCAATTTTCACAATTCATTCTTGTATTCGCATAAGCAAACAGAGTCAAATATGACGACTTAGGTGAAGATTTGTATTTTTCCATTCTCTCTTAGCTGAAGATTTTCATTGGGATCTTTTCATGTGAAGCGTGTTCCATCTCCAAGCTTTTACACATTTTTGGGTTCCATTTGTAGCATGACATTATGGCTTTCTTCTGTTAATTTTTTCCCTGTTGTCTCAGTTGTGCTTGAATTTTGTATCTATGATTTTATAGTTAAACAATTCTTCTCAAATACTTCGGGTTTGGGCTTTCTTAGACTCTGTAATTTCTGATTTATTATGGTGGATCGATGGCTTCTCTTGAACAAATTTTCAGAGCACTATCACTGTTAAGTTTTTTACTTGTACCGATATCAATAAAGTTTATTTACTGGGCTAGAAAACTTTATTTAAAAATAAAGAAAACTATGCCCACTTAGCATTGATTTATTTTAAATTAAATGGTATAACAGCTAATTCTTTTAATTCTATTGATTAATAATTTGAAATCTGATCTTGCGAGGAAATGAAACAAATACTTACACCTGAAGATTTTCCAAACTCCGTGTGAAATTTCATTCCACTCTCTTTGTGGGTTCGATGACACCGACATATTAAATTATATTGGACAGATAAAATTAGACGGTCGTACGTCAAAATTCGGTGACCATATACTTTATGGAAATTCGATGATTAAAGTTGCCAATTGATGGATGCAGTTTCAATTTCCAGGGGATTGAGTGCCGTCAAATATGCCTTCTGTCTGCTAATATGCATTCCTTCCTCTATATAAACCAACCATACAAATTAGGGTTTGTATATTGAGAACTAGAGTGCTTTCTGAGTGAATGGATGAATGAGGGGAAAGGTAGAATGTGGTATTGTTTCGGTTCAACCCATCCAACAGTACCCATTTTGAGTTGAATGGGTCGAGCCGAACCAATATCACGTTTCATCTTTCTTTTCAAGCTCTTTAAATATCTGCTTGTTTTTCTGCCACTTTACTGCTTAGCAGCCTCTCATATATGCCTTTTCTTCCCTGTTGAAATCCATGAAAGGTTGTGTGTAGGGTTTTAATTCCTTTAAATAACAATCACTGAAGTAGATGTTTATGTTCTTCTTTACTATCTGGCATTTTCTTTTGTAGAATTTAATTATCTTCTTCCTTCAGCTTGTTTGTGGTTACCAACTTTTCAAGATGATGTGATTTACTGGGTACTTGATTGTGTTAATTTGTTGATAAAGATTTGACAGTGCAGATATTCTTGACAACTGTGGGATCGCGATTTCGTAGGATAATCATGACATAATATGTAAAGACCCCTATTTATGGCAGGATGCCTTCCAAAACGGTATTCAGTGGAAAAAAATTCAAGTTATATATATTTAGGGTTTCGTTTACAACTCAAATCCATGTGAATAAGTTGTTTGTAAAGGGTAATATTTTATACAATTCAGGTGGTATGAGGGTCAATTTTAAATTTTTTATATTTTTTATATTCTTGACAGTAATAATCTGTGGATCTAACGTTTGGTATAGATTATCAAATCTTGTATCAATTTTAGAACTATAAGAGTTTAATGTTGATCTATGATCTATATAAACATTCTCTACAATTTATGTTTAGTGATGGAGGGCTTTATGTATAGGTAATTATGTCTAAATGTAAGGTGGTGGTTTGAGGATAAGTGTCCTATAAGTACTTCAAATTGTGATTGATTAATATTGTTTAGAAACCTTGAATTACATATGATAATATATTGTTGTGAATATCAGATATTTTGAAAAGTTTCATAATTGAAATTTGTGTTAGAATCTTCTCAAATTTTTCAATAAGGTTGCACTAGCTCTTGAAAGTAGGGAAAGTAGGTTGCTAGATACTAACCTTATCATATTTCATAGTAATGAAAAATATTTGGGACTTTGTTTTGCTAGTAAATTTTGGCTATCAAGAGTGCAAGAGCTGACTATTGTATCATATGTGTATTTATTATTTATGATATAAAATACAATTAGCATAATTATGGTACTTTTTACTTTAATTAGACAATGGTCTTAATTATAGATTTATTTATTAAAGAATCTCAATAGGTTCATAATTAAAGACATCAAAGTTTTGTAGTCTAAAAATTATTGAATTTTGAAGCATCTAATTTGATTATAGAAACATTTTATATTAAAATCTCTCTAGAATTCAATATCCCTAATTGATATTGTTGATGATTATAATGTGTTGGACTTCTACTCCAATACATTTTCTATCACCAAAATCTTGAACATATAACCTTTTAATTTCATGAACATTTTAGTGGAGTTGTAATTTATCTTGTGCTATTCATAGTATTCATGTTATTTATATCACATTTCTTAGTTTCTCTTTGATCAAAAGGTCTATTATGTGCAAAAGCTAAAAATTTATAGAACATTACTTCCAATGAATTTTCTAGAGATGTATACTATATCTATTTTGTCTCTTACTTTGGTTAACTACTTAGATTAGTTATAATTGCTAAATTTGTAAAGACTCTAGATTGGTTTAGTCTATAAATCATAGCCAACCATATTATTATTTTTACTAATGAAATTAGATTTATCAATTTTAATTTTGTTTCTAGAAAGGATGTTCACCAATGCTTTGGCTATCAAAAATATTTTTAAAAAAATTCTAAACATTGTAATTTACTCTAGTAATACAATCAGCATATAAACCTTTTTTTTTAATTTTCATTCTTGATGAACATGTCAAATTATTTTCTATGAATGCACCATGTAAATTTATTTTATAACATTCTTCATTGATGAAGAGATGGATAAAATATATTTATCAGAAATATTATTGCTAATGTCAAAGACATATTGCAGATTGTTGGAAATTATATTGCAATCAAATTGGTGTCTTTGATTTTAAATAAGACTGTCAAAGTTGTAGATGTTATCATTGTTGTCAAACATTGGTGCAATTTAAAAGGTTGTATCAGTCAAATACAATTATTGTAACTAATTTTATAGAAGCTTCATAGAAAGATTTCAAGGAACTAATGCTTTTGATTAGGGTAAAATAAGTTTTGAAGGGGTGCTAAAACCTTATACTAAGGATTTTGATAGGATCTAGAGTAGAGTTACAAAAAGTTACAAATGATAAAATACATACTAAGAACAAGCCACCATTTAGCTAAACAATATCCACCTAAAGAATAAAAATAAGAAAAGAACAAGTTGCAACAAGACTAGGCCTAAGCCACCAATGCCAAAGGGTTGTAAGAGGCTCTCATAACCAAATCAATGGGTTTATAAAAGGATCCTATAACCTTCTAGCGATAAAACCAAAATCTCCCTTCTCCTTCAAAACTCTTCTCTTCAATATGAGCTAGAGGAATGAAAATAGAAACTAATATTATAGAATTTTTGTAGAAACATTTGAAGGAAAAATTTTAATTAATTTTTCTTACAAGAGAAGGAAGTTTACCAAAGTTAGTATTTTCTAGGTGTGTACTAAGATTATGATGTCATAATCTTATGTTGTAAGGACCAAAATGTATTGTATAGGATAAAATATGGATGGGGTCCTAGAACAATGGTTTGCACATAAAAGAGACTCTGAAACTGATATTTTACAAATACATTTGAATTGTAAGGGATAGAATGTAAATCTGGAAATACTTGAAATCAGATAAAATAAGATACATACCTCATGATGAAATTAATTTGGAAATACCTATTTTCTGGTGCCTGTGTATAGTTTGGGCAATTCTGCAACCTGTTCTAGACTGGAAATGCCGAGACAGAGAAAATCCAAAAAAAAAAAATCTTTCTGGAAGTAGGTAGTCTTTGACCCAGATAAAAGGTCAAAGACTACCTCAAGATTTTGAAGGTTGACTTTGAATTTGTTCACAGATCTTGAAAGTTCAGCGAAAAGGCTATCTAGATCTGCACTTTAATTCACCATCCTGTACCTGTAACTACAAGAAAAATGGTTTTGTTTCTAGGGGGAGGGGTATGCCTTAGTCAAACCCTAGTTTGGAATCAACCTTAACAATGGAATTGAAATAGAGAATGCTAGCAAGTAGTAGAAGTAGATCTAACAACGAAGCTATGATATTCAATAGATATGCAATTTTATTTCAAATGTAATCAAATATATTGATATGAAAGCTTCAACATAACATTAACAAATGTAAATCAAAACCTCCATGATTGTACGCTTGGAATCCACCTTGAGGGAAGAATGAATGGATCTTGAAGATCAACAAAGGATCTTAAAGGAAGATCACACCACCATGATGTCTAGATTTAAGGTTTTGAATGATAAATCTTGAATGATTGAACCAAATCCCTTCAAAGGCTTGAATGCTTGAATCCTTGATCTTCAATGGAGAACTTGAATGGAGAAGAGGACTTGAATGCATGATTGCTTGAGAATGGATGCTTTCTTGATCTTTCTTGAGAGAGAACTTAATGGTTTGTGAATATCTCCTTCACAGCTCTTGATCATGAATTTGCTTGGTGAATAATGGATGTTCTCACAAAACTTCATGGAGAAAATGAGAGAGGAAGGCTTCCGTTTATAGTGATTTAGGGAACAATCCTCTAGAGGGGCCACCTTGGGGAATTAAATCTCAATTAACCTTAACCCCTAGAAATGGATCCATATTAAATGCAATTTAAGGATTTATCATTCTAAAATCCAAAATGGCCGACCTAGAAGCGGGAAAACAAATATTTTTGAAACCCGGCATCTGAAAATCATGGGACCTTGAAACTTGAACCTGGGGTCAAAGATGAGGTTGACCCTAACCTAGGTTAGGGATGAGGTCATCCTTGACCCTCAAGATCATCCTTGACCCCTCAGGGTCATCCTTGACCTTGAGGTCACAAATCTCAGGGTCTCAATCTAGAATGCTAGGAAAATGCAGCCAGAAAGTGGAAAAAGGGGTAGAATTAGGGCAAAGTGCCAGGAAGAGGCACAAAATCCTATGATGAACATGATAAAGGCTAGGAGGACCTATTTTTAAGTACTACCTATAAAATAGATCCATAGAAGAGGGAATTTAAGGAGAATCATCAGGATCCTAACCCTAATTTCACCTAGAATGAAGGAATCAAGTGCAGAAAAGAAGTGGAAAATGGGGAAAAAGTCATATCCAAGAAAAGACCAATTCAAGGCATTCAACATGACCCCAAACCACTTATTCAGAGGGCTAAATGCTCCTAACATGGAAGTGCTTCCATTTTAAGATGATACATTAATCCCCCACTTTAGCAAGAGTATGGACTCGATGTAAAATCTTGGTAAAGGAGAAGAAGAGATCCAAGTGGATTCACAATGAGATAAAATAACACTTAGCTAAGGATACAAGCCCCCACACTAAGGATTCTAACTCAACATATACGCACAAGGGTGTGAAAAGAGAAAACCAAAAGAACAGGGGTTAGTACTAAATAACCCAAATCAATTAGCATAAGAAACCTTGCTAAGAAATATTTCTCATACTAATATCATATTTAGAAATTTATCATAGAAGAATAAATGATTACATAAGAAAAACAAAAGCAACACTATAAATAACATAGCTTGATGATCTAGTCCTACAAGCATGAAAGCAAAAAAGAGAGAAAGGAGAAATTGATTACCACGCCCAATAAGATGCCCACCTTACTGCGAATCACCCTGGAGGAAGAGCTCAATAGGTTCACCCATAAATTGTCCCTTGAAACTGTAGTACATCTTCTGACAGCTTCTGGAATACCCATAGATCCACCTTCTTGTATCACTATGAATATGAAATGCATGTCTCCTCAGGATTTAGCAACTTACGTGTGTTACCTTCAGAAGATTTAGTATATTGGAAATGCATGTCTCTTCATGATTTAGAAACTTATGTGCATTACCTTCAGAGGATTTAGCATATTTGAAAATTTAAAAATGTGTCTATCTTCAGGATTTAGCAACTTATGTGTGTTACCTTCCGATATTTAGCATGCTACAAAACAAAAGGTTAGAACAAAAATACATAATATAGAATGAGGGAGGCTGTATATATGCCCCCCTCCTTAATATGACAAAAACATACTATTTTTACATGTTAAGGAAAGAAAAGAACAATGATAAAGCCTTCTTCAACATCAAGACAATATCCATAGAGAACACCTAGTCCAAGCCAAGAAGGTCATAGCTCCTATGAGGCCATGGAAGGGATGAATCCAAAGAGATATCATGCAAGAAGTGAAAAAGTAACCCTTGTGAGGGATAGCACACTATTCAGTTTCCAAGGTGAGAGATTTATCCACCATGGAAACCCAATGTCAAACAATGAAAGAAGTTATGATCAAGGACAAAGATCCTCGATGCAAACTAAAATTTTCATGTATGATTGGATATAACATAATAGATAGATACATCTTAACCAAGGAAAGAGGTGAATCCTAGAAAGACAGAAAAGATGGAGATGACATCCTTTCCCCCCAAGCATAGGAATAAGGATGGAAGGGGACCTATTATATCACTCGCAACACTATGCAAGATAATGAGGCCCCAAGTATTAGGCTAACATTGTTTACATAATGCAGAGCTCTATAATAGGAACATATATGTTATTTAGACAAATGGGATTGAAATACAACTCATTGCCACATGACATATAAATTAAATTACTATCAATAAGCTGCCTAATCTTATAATGTAAAGCTTGACATTCCTTAGTAGAGTGATCCAGAAATCTATGATATAAACAGAAGGGAAGAGTCTTCAAGTGTGGACTACGTTTCTTTTTGCGTTTAGGCCTAGTAATCATCTTAGCATGAAGGAGTTTATGAAAAAGATCTTCTTGGTCAAATTCCTCCATAGGTTCATCATGTGTTGAAGTGTTATTTGAGATGTTGTTAACATTGATTTGTTGTTGAGGATTAAATACCAATCCATAAGAATTCTCATACCCCCCATTGTGTAAGGGCATTTGATTTCCCTATTTATGCTTACCATATCCTTGACTATTAAATCCTTGTTTAACTAGGAAATGATAACCAAGACCATAACGGGAAGCCATATCAAAAGGAGTCAATGAAACTTCAGTAGTCACTATGTCATCATTAGTAGGTTGGATATGTTTATTTTAGGTAGAAGCAACAAAAAAGTTATTACAAATGGTTTTAGAAGTAAAAACTCATTGTTCAAATTATCTTTGTGGCTTCATCAAATCAAGATCATTAACCTTATACTCTCCACTAAAGGTAGGAGGAAAATCCAAGGTTCCCCAATCATTGTCAGGAAGAGCATTAGAGGAAGGAGGATTACTATTAGAAATAGGAGTAGTGTGGGTTTGAATATTCAGACAAGGATTAGGCACATCATCCACATGAAGTGAATACATCTTGTTATTATGTATAAAATTGACTTTATGGTGAAGGGTGGAAGGAACGACATGCATCTCATGCAACCAAGGTCTACCCAAAAGAAGGTTATAATTGAGAGGTCCAGGCATAACATGAATAGGTGTATTCAGGATGACCGGTCCTACTTTGATAGGTAAAGTAATGATTCCTAAAGTATTATTAGAAATGTTATCAAAGCCACGTATAGGAACATTGCCAGGTTGAATAGTTGAAAGATCGACGTTAATCACTTTGAGCATGTCCATAATACAAACATTAATCTAAGATCCATTATCAATCAAGGTCCTATGAATGATACTTTTATTGATAGAAATCGAAACCATAAGAGAGCATCATATTGATTGTGAACTTCTTTAGAAGGTAAATCCTTTTGAGTAAATACGATGTCAAGAGAACCTGGGGTAACATGCATACACTGTAAGAAGTTATTGATGTTCTCTTGATTAGGAGGTAGAGTGGGAAGACTTTTTAGAGCTTTTTGCAAGGCTTCAAAGTAGGTAGGTGAAGTTTGAAGAAGCACCCATAAATAAATCTTGGCAGGAGCATTTTGCAATTGGTTTATCAAATCATACTCCTTGCTAGGAAGATGGGGTGGAGGAGGAAGAATAGGTTGAGAAGGTGGAAAAGAAGTAAAAACCACCAAATTAGGTTGAGGATTATTCCTTGTACGATATGTGTGAGTTATCGAATCTTGATCATTAAAAGACTCCATAGGTTTACCTTTGATAGTAATGCGAGGACAACCTTTGACAGTCAAAAAGGGTTTCAAAAAAACCACATTAGTTGTCTCAACACTACAAATAGATTCATAAGAAGGAAGAAAAGAAGGCATCCTAGGAGGAGATGAGGTAGGATCTTGATTCTCCATAAGATCATCACTAAAAGGAAGAGCATTAAGGGAATTCATATCACTAGAAGGAATCCCAAATGGAGGTAAAGCATCTATAATATCATCTTCTTTCACTAAAATGTCTACATGGGTTTTAGAAAAAGAGTTATCATTATGTATGAATATGTCATCCATTAATAAATCACCCTCTTTTATCAAAGCGTCTTTGCAAAGAAGGGATAAATCAATGTCATTATCCAAGGGATCATCCACAATGGTGTCATGAGGAAGAGAGTAATCAACATCCAAATCCAAAGGTTCATCCCAAATAGAAGGATTATCATCCCTACCGATAAAGAACATTTTAGGATCCCTAGAGGGGAAAGAAGGTAAATTATATTCTAAATTAGGTTCATAGAAAAGACATATATTAGGAGAAGAATTAACATCAATCCTCAACTCATCTCCATAAAGAGAAAGATGATGGAGAGATAGATTAAAGTCATCTTCTTGCTCTAATATATCCTTACAAGGAAATTCAAAAGAGGAAAAAGCAACATCACACACACTAGATAAAGTCTTTCTAGGTGTAACATAATGTAATGGTAAGGTAAGAGGAGAATGTTGTGTAATCCCAAAAGTTATAGAAGAATGTTTGGAAAATACTTGAAAAAACTTGTGCAACATGATAAAAAATAAAGAAATGCATAGAAAATAGATCTAGATATATCCCAATGCATTCAAATGAAACTTATAAGCATGAAAAGGAAATCAAACACAATAGGGCATCTAATTCCACAAAAGAAAGGGGTAAGTGTGTTGGGTTCACCAAAATGTATAAGATAAAATATGGATGGGGTCCTAGAACAATGGCTTGCACATAAAAGAGACCCCGAAACCGATATTTTACACATACATTTGAATTGTAAGGGATATAATGTAAATATGGAAATACTTGAAATTAGATAAAATAAGATACATACATCATGATGAAATTAATTTGGAAATACCTATTTTCTAGTGCATGTGTACATTTTCAGGCAATTCTGCAACTTGTTCTAGACTGAAAATGCCAAGACAGAGAAAACCCAGAAAAATTTTGTCTTTCTGGAAGTGGGTAGTTTTTGACCCAGATAAAAGGTCAAGGACTACCTTGAGATTTTGAAGGTCGACTTTCACTTTGTTCATGGATCTCGAAAGTTTGGTGAAAAGGGTATCCAGATATGCACTTTAATTTGTTGTCCCACACCAGTACCTGTAAGAAAAATGAGTTTATTTGTTGGGGGAGGCGTTTGCCTTAGTCAAACCCTGGTTTGGAATCAAACTTAATAATGGAATTGAAATAGAGAATGCTAGCAAGTAGTAGAAATAGATCTAACAATGAAGCTATGATATTCAATAGATATGCAATTGTATTTCAAATGTAATCAAATATATTGATATGAAAGCTTGAACATAACATTAACAAATGTAAATCGAAACCTCCATGATTGTATGCTTGGAATCCACCTTGAGGGAAGAATGAATGGATCTTGAAGATGAACAAAGGATCTTGAAGGAAGATCACACCACCATGATGGCTAGATCTAAGGTTTTGAATGATGAATCTTGAATGCTTGAATAAAATCCTTTCAAAGGCTTGAATGCTTGAATCCTTGATCTTTAATGGAGAAATTGAATGGAGAAGAGGACTTGAATAGATGATTTCTTGAGAATGGATTCTTGATTGATCTTGCTTGAGAGATAACTTTATGTTTTGTGAATATCTCCTTGAGAGCTCTTGATCATGAATTTTCTTGGTGAATAATGGATGTTCTCACTAAACTTGATGGAGAAAATGAGAGAGGAAGGCTTCCTTTTATAGTGATCTAGGGAAAAATCCTCTAGAGGGGCCACCTTGGGGAATTAAATCCAACTTAACCTTAACCCCTAAAAATGGATTTATATTAAATGTATTTTAAGGATTTACCATTCTGAAACCCGAAATGGCCGACTTGAAAGTGGGAAAACAAATATCTCCAAAACCTGACATCCGTAAATCATGGGACCTTGAAACTTGAACCTGGGGTCAAAACTGAGGTCAACCCTGACCTAGGTTAGGGATGACATCATCCTTGACCCTAAAGATTTTCCTTTACCCCTCAAGGTCATCCTTGACCTTGAGGTCACAGATCTCAGGGTCTCAGTCCAAAATACTAGGAAAATTTGTCCAGAAAGTGGAAAAACGGGCAGAATCAAGGCAGGGTGCCAGGAAGAGGCACAAAATCCTATAATGAACATGATAAAGGCTAGGATGACCTATTTGTAAGTCCTACATAGAAAATAGAGCCATAGAAGATGGAATTTAAGGATAATCCTCAGGATCCTAACCCTAATTTCACCTAGAATGAAGGAATCAAGTGCAGAAAAAAAGTGGAAAATGGGGAAAAAGCTAGATCTAAGCAAAGACCAATTCAAGGCATTTGACATGACCCCAAACCACTTACTCAGAGGTCTAAACACTCTTAACATGGAATTTCTTCCATTTTAAGATGATACACTTATATACACACAAGACACGTAAGTTCTAGATAAGAAAAACTTAGAAAATTGATCTCTAAAATAAAGTCTACAAGATATAAAGATATTTCCACAATAAAAATTCCATTTCTATAAATTTTTTTTTTCAATATTTTGCATAATTTCAAGTATCCTCAATACAATAGATAAAAATCAACCATATTGTGGAGTAGTACAACATGTTAAATAATACATAAGGGATGTCAAGCATACTATCGCACATAAAACAAAAAAATACATAGATACAAATACAATAGAGCACATGACCATAAAATCAAAATGATCCAAGATACACAAAATATATTCCATTGGACTATCAGTCATCCATTCACATATTCCTGTTTCCTATGCCATTGGACAGTCAATCATCCATCTACAAATCTTGAGATGGAAATGTGATCCAAGCATTTATTCCACCCAACCACGGAGTGATTAGCTCCTCGGGGGCTCATCCTGAAATGAAGACCTCATTGATCCTACTCAAGTGATCTATCAACTCAGCACTGGTGGATCATAAAGGAATCTGGTGCAAGCTGTGAACTAACTACTTTAACATACACAAAGTAGAACTCACATAGATATGGAAAAGAGATAGTACATAACCAACACGAATTCCATTATGTGTTTACATAGCTTAGGCCTAAGCATAAATGACCAAATTTTTACTGGTAGGTAAAAGAAATTAATTTTACCTTTCTTTGTTTCCCCATATTTGGCACCCTTTCCCAAGATATCTTTCCTCATTTAAACAAACCAAGTAAAGCACTTAAGAAAATATAAATCCAAGTTTAACCCTTTCATAAAGAAAAATAAGTCTAGTAAATCTTCCATGTTTTAAAATAATCATTTTTCTACTAGCAAGATCATATTACTCCTTACTAAATATAAAAACTCATTCTCTTAAATAAATGATAGTGAAAAATTCATGTATCATTATTTTATAGAGTCTTTCTACTGCTACAGGAAGTTAAAATATGTCCTCTTGCATTCTAGGAAGAACCTAAACAATAATAGTCCATTGGCTACATGAAATTTAAAATAATTCCGGTCGCATAACAAGATAATCAAACCAAAAGAAAGTTTTTCTAAATTTTCCTTATGAAAGCTCTCAATAATGTTGTTTTTTCTTACTGTCTTTTTCCAATGAATGATTTTAGAGATAATAGTTGTTTTCAATGTAAAGAAAATGTTATTTCCAACCCCTTCCAGCTATATTTAAAAAAAGATCTAGTTTATACCCATAATATATGGAGGGAGGTTTTACATTCTTTCTCTATTTAAAAGAAAGTAAGTAGGCATATTTTACTAAATATTCAAATGTAAGTTTGATATGCTGACAACCTTACTGATCTATCTGTGTATACTGCAATTAGTCATTGCCTAGTTTTCTAAGATCTGAAACTAATTCATTTCTTATTCATGTTTACACCAATTCTCTACTAAGATTTCAGAAAATGTAACTTACAATGGGTTATAGAAATTTATAAAGGAAAGGATGTTAGGAATGAATGCTAAATGGTTGGCAGCCATTCTATAGCAGTTGTTGTTGCATTCATGACTATGATTGTCATTGATGTCAACACAGTGATTTACCGAAGACTTGCAAAGAAGAAGACAATGTTTGGATTAGCGCACATGGGATATTGTAGTTGGAGATATGCGATGTTGAGGATATACTCTTTGATATGTTATATGTTTATGGTTAAGAGCACAGATAGTAATTCATTTATTCATGGAAGTTATGAGTAGTTTGGTGGAAGCAGTATTTAGGCAATGTTCCTGAGTAGCAGTTTGTGGAATTCGGATGATATCTCTTAATTAGGATGGTATCTAGTTTTGCATAGTTAAAGGGAACCTGGAGACACATTGTTAGTGACATGGATGATAGTGCAAACTTTGAGGTCACACGAGTGAAGAATTATTGTAGTTGGAAGCTGATAGTTTTGTGTAATTTTGATGTAGAGTATGGAAACTTTTATTTTGTAATTACATGTTGGCTCATTTGTAATTACTTGAGTGTGGTATAAAGGAAGGAATGTTTTTCCTTGTTATAGCATAGTTGGTTGTGTTGATGTATGCATGAAGTGAAGAAAATAGCTAATGCAGTTGTAAAAGTGAATTTGTGAAGGAAGACATGCGAAATACAGAGATCTGAAATTGAGATCTAGTGTAATAGTGAGTGTGGTTTGGCACAGTCAGAGAAGAGGTAACATATTATTGAGATCAGTAATATTTTGGTATTATTCTATTGAGTAATACAAAGATCAGTTGACAGTGTGTTTAATGATCTTACCTTGAAGCTGTTTGGGTAGTGGGTCCTTCTATCTTCCATAAATCTTAACAGGGTTAGAATATTTTAACAGGGATTCATATGTACTGAATGTATTTCATAAGACTCCTAACAGAGTCCATCCTTTCACAAGTAATATTAATATTAGTGCATCTTTTGTGGGCATCATTTCCATCGGGGTTTACTCTTTGATCAAGAGGTTCCCTAGTCAACATATCTTGTGTTATTGTGTTAGTATGTATGAATATTGTTCTATTGTTGGTAGTTATATTTCTTACATGGTTTAATGCTCTTGAAGTTGATAAAAGTTATAATTATCAAATAAATAATTCACCCCCCCCCCCCCCTCTTAGTTATCTTGGTGGACTTTACATTCTAAAAATTGGTATTAGAGCGGCATGTCCTTGAAAAAGAAGTTTAATAGCTTAAGGAGATCCATGGCGAATTTTAGAAAAGAAAGCCCTAAGTTTGATGGAGTAAATTTTGATAGCTGGAAAGAAAAGATGAAGACACACCTACTATGTTTACGACTAGGTTATTGGTTAATTACAAAGAATAATAAGACTATCATTGAAGAGGACAATCTTGAAACATGTACTAGTGATGAGAGAGATCTATTCATGTGTAACATACTTGCAAGATAAGCACTCTTGACAACCCTTCCAGAGAATCAGTACAGTCAGGTAAAATGTCTAAAAAAAAATTATGAAATTTGGAAAGCTTTACACTCTACTTTTGAAGGTGATGAACATGCAAAGAGAGTAAGATTACATAATTGGATATGTGCATTTGAAGATATAAGAATGATGGAAGATGAATCTATTAGAAGCTATATTGGTAGAATGTCAAAAATTGTTACAGGCATAAAATCTTGTGGAGGAACAAAGACAGAGAATGTAGTGATATGAAAAATTCTGAGGACATTGACTCTTGTATTTAAGCAAACAACACAGATGATTCAACAAGTTATACCTTGTACTAAAAACTTTACAAGAGAGACTCTTCTTGGAAGATTGTGATGAAGGGTGCTCCCCTTAATACCACAAACACATAACAGAAATAGAGAAACAACAACAATATGCAAGAACATAAAATGGCCTTCTTATTATCTCTACAAATGTGAAATTACAAATTTTCAGAATTAAAATATGCAAAGCCACATAGGCATTCCCTTACAAAATTTTGTAGGACAAAGCCTCGAATCAATACCTAGATCTACTACCCAGAACTATCCTGAATTGCCTAAGACAACACTACAGGCCTTCCTTATATAGGCAATTTCCACCGCCTAAGAAGGTTCCAGAAATTTAGCCCTTTAGGTTGACTAAACATAGAATTATTTATTTTTCACAATTATTACAATAGCGTCGGCTCAAAAGAAATACAAAATATGATTTTAGGTAACCCAACTTCTGGAGGCCATAAATTTTTAACTATAACTCTATTTTTCTATTGTAACCACTTTTCAGAAATGCCACGATGAGATCTACAATGCCCGACATGCACTAGCACTAGTCAGTCGAGGGTCAATCGTGATCTGGAGCCTCTAAGGCCTTCAAAATTGACCTGAAAGATTTCATACCCAAAAACCTCAATAACTTCATCAATACTGATGATGTGGCAATGAAACTCAACTGGTAGGCTGAAATGCCTGAGATGAACCTCCACCTGTGAAATCAGAACATTCCGAGATTGTATGACCAACTTACCAAAAATAGTAATTTTCCATAAATAGTAGCTCTGCACAAGATAGCCCTTATTGAAAAACAAACAAAAATATTTATTGGTGATGCAAGATTGCTCTTACACCCACGATGCTCCTGCATCAGACACCCAAGGTAATTTGAGAAGTGACCCTGTCATGACTCAAGTGTGCAGAGGAAAACCAAGATGGTTAACCTCCTCCTTTGTTAGCCATGATGAATCTTGAATAGGTCATCCTTTCTATTTGACTAGATATTCTTCATATACGCTCTTCCTTGTGCTTCTACAATCATGACTATCTAGTATGTCCTCAATCTCCTTGATAGCTAAACTAGTTGCTAGAATACTCCACTGTGTTACTGTGATCTCATCTTCAACACCTCCTTCATGATACTCTGTCAAATCTAAAATGTTAAATAATGGTGAAATATTCAGCTCAATAGGCAACTCGACCTCATATGCATTTCCTGAATCATGTTTCTTCGGTATCTTACATTTCCTAAACTTCTTCATTTTTAACTTGTTATATGTACCAACTGGAAATCGCTCCTTCCGCAAATGAACCATGACTTCATCTCCAACCTAAAATTTTCTAATGTGCTTCCTCACCTCCTCATGGATGTTCTTCAAGTGTTCTACAAAATCCTCAGCTTCAGCACTACTTATTTCTCCTTTATCTATCTTTCTCAACTCAAATGCATTTCTAGGACTACTTCCATATACAATCTGTGGATGATGTGATGAACTAAATTCAAATCTATCCTCAACTCTTCACTTTCTGCTAGTCTCATTCTGTGTGCTACCTTATTTGGAAAATTGGCTCCTATAATCAAGTCCATCTAATCACCGATCTTTCTTACTAGTGGTAATCCATCAGGCACATTATCAGATACAATATCCTGAACCTCATCAATAATTTTGCAACTTCTACAGTTACATCTTCTACTTCCTCTTTCCCAGCCTTTGGAATTAAGGTAAAACACACATGCTCATGTCGTATACCATCTAAGAAATTTTCTCTATCAACCAAAGTTATTCTTGCATTACCACAAACCTTTTCTTCTATTTCCTTCAATGGTTTTAGCTTATTTCACAATCCATCCTTTATCAGGGAATAGGTATTCTCACGACCATCATGTACAACACACCTATCAAACTACCAAGGTCTACCAAACAACATATGACATGCATCCATAGATATGATGATGAAGGGTGCTCCCCTTAATACCACAAACACATAATAGAAATAGAGAAAAAACAACAATATGCAAGAATAGAAAATTGGCTTCTTATTATCTCCACAAATGTGGAATTACAAACTTTCAGAATTACAATATGCAAAGCCACATGGGCATTCCCTTACAATATTTTATAGGACAAAGCCTCGAATCAATACCCAGATCTACTACCCAGAACTGCCCTAGACAACAGTATGGGCCTTCTTTATATAGACATTTTCCACCACCCGAGAAAGTTTAAAAAATTTAGCCCTTAGGGCCGATCAAACTTAGAATTATTTTATTTTTCAATTTATTACATCAAATTCGGCTCAAAATAACTTTTGAAACCTGAACAAAAATTTTGAAGGAAAATTATTTTCTGCCATTTCAAGTGACCTGACTTCCGGAGACCATAAGTCATCACCAGTTGACCTGATTGACTATTATAACCTCATTTCAGAAAGGCCACGAAGCGCTTTACAGGCTTGACTTGCGAAAGTGCTTGTCACCCAAATTTTTAACCTCATATAAGGCCTCTAAAGCCTTCAAAAATAAGTTCAAAGTTTCTATACCCTACTGCCAATACCCAAAAATCTTTAATATCTTAAAAACTAGACCTGATCTAGCCATGAAACTTTACTGGCAAGATGATATGACTGAAATGGACCTCCACATGTAGAATCAGAACATTCCAAGATCGTATGACCAACTTACTAAAAATAACAAGTTTCCATAAATAGTAGCTTTGCACAAGATAGTCCTTACTAAATATAAAAACAAAAATATTTTTGGGTGATGCAAGATTGCTCTTACACCCTGGATGCTCCTGCATCAAACACCCGAGGTAATTTGAGAAGTGACCCCATCATGTCTCAAGTGTGTAGAGGAAAACCAAGATAGTTAACCTCCTCCTTTGTCAGCCATGATGAATCTTCAATAGGTCATCCTTTTCACTTGATCAGATATTCTTTATATGTCATGTTCCTCATGCTTCTGCCAACATGACTATCCAGTATATCCTCAATCTCTTTGGTATCTGAACTAATTGCTGGAATACTCCACTGTGCTGTTGTGATCTCATCTTCAACACCTCCCTCATGATACTCTGTCAGATCTAAAATGTTAAACACTGGTGAAATATTCAGCTCAGTAGGCAATTCTACTTCATATGCATTTCCTGAATCATGCTTCTTCAGTATTTTACATGGCCCAAACTTCTTCATTTTCAAATTTTTATATGTACCAACTGAAAATCACTCCTTCCACAAATGAACCATAACTTCATCTCCAACCTGAAATTCCTTATGGCTCCTTTTTACATCTGTCTTAGCCTTATACTGTGCATTCATCTTGGTAATATACTTCCTCACCTCCTCATGGATGTTCTTCAAGTGTTCTGCAAAATCCTCAGCTTCAGCACTACTTATTTCTCCTTTATCTATCTTTCTCAACTCAGATGCATTTCTGGGACTACTCCCATATACAATCTAGAATGGTGATTTACCAGTGCTTTTATTGACAGAATTATTATATGCAAATTCTTCCTGTGGTAAAATCAAATCCCATCTCGTTGCCTTATCTCCAACCAAACATCTCAGAAAATTTTCCAAACTCCTATTCACCACCTTTGTTTGTCCATCAATTTGTGGATGATGTGATGAACTGAACTTCAAATCCATCTTCAACTTCTTCCACAATGTACGCTAGAAATATCCAACGAACTTAGTGTCCCTATCTAAAACTATACTCTTTGGCAAACCATGTAGTCTCACCACTTCTCTGAAAAATAATTCCACTACATGAACAACATCATTAGTCTTCTTGCAAGGAATAAAATGTGCCATCTTTGAAAATCTGTCAACTACCACAAAAATTGAATCATGTCGCCACTATGTCATTGGTAAACCAAGAACAAAATCCATACTGATATCCTCCCAAGGCTTCACTGGTATAGGTAATGGCTAATATAGCCCTATATTCTGCTTCACTCCTTTCACCATCTGACATACTTTGCAACTTTGTACAAACTTCTTGACATCTTGCTACAACTGTGGCCAATAATAATTCTCACTAACCAAAGCAAGGGTTTTATCAT
>BSBK01005470.1:87500-245000 GCA_027943335.1 Chamaecyparis obtusa
ATGGAGACTCCGTAGGGGTCCTAGTACACCTTATCACATGTTAGGACCCCTAAGAAGTCCCCATGACCCCTTTTGACACATTGGAATGCTCAAGTGTGTCTTAAGGGGTTGTAGGACCCCTTAAGACACACTTGAGCATTCCAATCTACCAAAAGGGGTCATGGGGAGTCACTAGGGGTCTTACTATGCCTTATCATGCATTAGGATACCTAGAAAGTCATCACAACCCCTTTCGACACATTGGAATGCTCAAGTGTGTCTTAAGGGGTCGTAGGACCCCTTAAGACACACTTGAGCATTCTAATGTGTCAAAAGGGGTCATGGGGACTCCCTCGGGGTCCTAGTATGCCTTATCACTTGTCAGGACCCCAAGGGAGTCCCCATGACCCCTTTTGACAAATTCAAACACTCAAATGTGTCTTAAGGGGTCCTAAGAACCCTTAAGACATACTTGAGTGTTCTAATGTTCCAAAAGGGGTCATTGGCACTCGTTAGGGGTCCTAGTACAACTTATCATGCGTTAGGACCCCTAGGAAGATCTAATGACCCCTTTTCACACATTAGAATGATCAAGTGTGTCTTAAGGGGTCCTAGGACCCCTCCAGATACACTTGAGTGTTCCAATATGTTAGAAGGGGTCATGGGGACTCCCTAGGGTTCCTAATATGCCTTATGACATGTTAGGACCACTAGGAAGTCCCCATGACTGATTTTGACACACTGGAATGCTCAAGTGTGTCCTAAGGGATCCTAGGACCCCTTAAGACATACTCTACCATTCCAATGTGTCAAAAGGGGTGATGGGGTCTCCCAAGCAGTCCTAGTATGCCTTGTCACATGTTAGAACCCCTAGGAAGTCCTCATTACTCTTTTTGATACATTGGAATGCTCAAGTGTGTCTTAAGGGGTCCTGCAACCCCTTAAGACACACGTGAGCATTCCAATGTGTCAAAAGGGGTCATGGGGACTCCTTAGGCATCCTAGTATGCCTTATCACTCGTTAGGACCCCTAGAGAGTCACCATGACCCCTTTTAACCCATTTGAATGCTCAAATGTGTCTTAAGGGGTCCTAAGACCCCTTAAGACATATTTGAGCATTCCAATGTGTCAAAAAGGTTCATGGGGACTTCCTTTGGGTCCTAGTATGCCTTATCATGAGTTAGGACCCCTAGGGACTTCCAATGACCCCTTTTGACACATTGGAATGCTCAAGTGTGTCTTAAGGGGTCTTGGGACCCGTTCGGACACACTTGAGCATTCTAATGTGTCAAAATGGGTCATGCAGAATCCCTAAGGGTCCTAGTACACCTTATCATGTGTTAGGACTCCTACTGACACATTGGAATGCTCAAGTGTGTCTGAAAGGGTATAAGGACCCCTTATGTCACACTTGAGCATTCCAATGTGTCAAAAGGGGTCATGGGGACTCTCTAAGAGTCCTAGTACACCCTATCACGCATTAGAACCCCTAGGAAGTCCTGATGACCCCTTTTGACACATTGGAATTCTCAAATGTGTCTTAAGGGGTCGTAGGTCCCCTTAAAAAACACTTGAGCATTGCAATGTATCAAAAGCGGTCATGGGGACTCCCTAAGGATCCTAGTACCCCTTATCACACATTAGGACCACTAAGAAGTCCCCATGACACCTTTCAATAGATTCGAGTGCTCAAGTGTGTGTTAAGGGGTCATAGAAACCCTTAAAACACATTTGAGCATTCCAATGTATCAAAAAGGGTCATGGGGACTCCCTAGGGGTCCTAGCATGCCTTATCACATGTTAGGACCCCTAAGGAGTCCCAATGACCCCTTTCATCACATTGGAATGCTTAAGTGTGTCTTAAGGGGCCCTAGGAACCCTTCAAACACACCTGAACATTCCAATGTGCCAAAATAGGTAATGGGGACTCCCCAGGGGTCCTAATACACCTTATCACACGTTAGGACCCCTAGCAAGTCCTCATGACCCCTTTTGACACATTGGAATGCTCAAGTGTGGCTTAAGGGGTCCTATGACACCTTAAGACACATTGTAGCATTCTAATGTGTCAAAAGGTGTCATGGGGACTCCCAAATGGTCCTAGTACACCTTATCATGCATTAGGACCCCTAGGCAGTCCCCATGAGAGTTTTTGACACATTGGAATGCTCAAGTGTGTCTTAATGGGTCTTATGACCCCTTACAACACACTTGACTATTCCAATGTGTCAAAAGGTGTCATAGGGACTCCCTAGGGGTCCTAGTATACCTTATCATGCGTTAGGACCCCTAGGAAGTCCCCATGACCCCTTTTGATACATTGCAACACTCAAATGTGTCTTAAGGGGTCTTAGCACCCCTTAAGACACATTTGAGCATTACAATGTATCAGAAGGGGTCATGGGGACTCCCTAGGGGTTCTAGCACATCTTATCACATGTTAGGACCCCTAAAGAGGCCAAATGACCCCTTTTGACACATTGGAATGCTCAAGTGTGTCTTAAGGGGTCCTAGGAACCCTTCAGACACACTTGAGCATTACAATGTGTCAAAATGGGTCACGGGGACTCCCTAGGGGTCCTAATAAATCTTATAACCTGTTAGGACCCTTAGGAAGTCCCCATGACCCATTTTGACACATTGAAATGCTCAAATGTGTCTTGAGGGGTCCTAGGACCTCTGAAGATACACTCTAGTGTTCCAATGTGTCAAAATGGGTCATGGGGACTCCCTAAGGGTCTTAGTATGCCTTATGATGCATTAGGACCCCTTCAAAGTCCCCGTAACCACTTTTAACACACTAGAATGTTCAAGTGTGTTTTAAGGGGTTGTTGGACATGTTAAGATACACTTGAGCATTCCAATGTGTCAAAAGGGGTCATGGGGACTCCCTAGGGGTTCTAGTACACCTTATCATGTGTTATGACCCCTAAGAAGTCCCCATGACCCCTTTTGACACATTGGAATGCTCAAGTGTGTCTTAAGAGGTCCTAGGACCCCTGAAGACACACTTTAGCATTCCAGTGTGTCAAAAGGAGTGATGGGGACTCCCTAAGAGTCCTAGTACCCCTTGTCATTCATTAGGACCCTTAAGAAGTCCCCATGACCCCTTTTGACACATTTGAATGCTCAAGTGTGTCTTAAGCAGTCGTAGGAACCGGTAAAACATGTTTGAGTATTCTAGTGTATTAAAATGTGTCATGGGGACTCCCTAGGGGTTCTAGCATGCCTTATCACATGTTAGGACCCCCAGAGACTCCCAATGACTGCTTTTGGCACATTGGAATGCTCAAGTGTGTCTTAAGGGGTCCTAGGACCCCTTTGGATACACTTGAGCATTTCAATGTGTCAAAATGGGTAATGGGGACTCCCTACAGGTCCTAATACACCTTATCATGTGTTAGGACCCCTACGAAGTCCGCATGACCCCTTATCATGTGCTAGGACCCATAGGGAGTCCCCATGACAACATTTGACACATTACAATGCTCAAGTGTGTTTTAAAAGGTCCTACGATCCCTCAAGACACACTTGAGCATTCCAATGTGTCAAAAGGGGTCATAGAGACTCCCTAGGGGTCCTAGTATGCCTTATCATGTGTTAGGACCCCTAGGGAGTCCCCATGACCCCTTTTGATACATTGGAACACTCAAATGTGTCTTAAGGGGTCTAAAGACCCCTTAAGACACATTTGAGCATTTTAATAGATGCCTTAAGACACATTTGAGCATTCCAATGTATCAAAAGATGTCATGGGGACTCCCTAGGGGTTCTAGCATGCCTTATGACATGTTAGGACACATAGGGAGTCCCAATGCCTCCTTTTGACACATTGGAATGCTCAAGTGTGTCTTAAGGGGTCTCAGGACTCCTTGAGAAATACTTGAGCATTCCAATGTGTCAAAATGGGTCACGGGGACTCCCTAGGGGTCCTAATATGACTTATCACCTATTAGGACCCCTAAGAAGTCCCCATGACCCCTTTTGACATATTGGAATGCTCAAGTGTTTTTTCCGGGGTCCTAGGACCCCTGAAGACACACTCTAGGGTTCCAATGTGTCAAAAGGGGTCATGGTGACTCCCTAAGGGTCCTAGTATGTGTTATCATGCATTAAAACACCTAAGAAGTTCCTATGATCCCGTTTGACACATTGGAATGCTCAAGTGTCTCTTAAAGGGTCGTAGGACATCTTAACATACACTTGAGCATTCCAATGTGTCAAAAAGGGTCATGGAGACTCCCTAGGGGTTCTAGTACACCTTATCATGCGTTAGGACCTTTAGGAAGTCCCCTTGAGGCCTTTTGACACATTAGAATGCTCAAGTGTGTCTTAAGGGGTCTTAAGACCCCTGAAGACACACTCTAGCATTCCAATGTGTCACAAGGGGTCATGGGGACTCCCTAAGGGTCCTAGTATGCCTTATCATGGGTTAGGACCCCTAGGGAGTCCCAATGACCCCTTTTGACACATTGGAATGCTCAAGTGTGTCTGAAGGTGTCCTACAACCCCGTAAGACACACTTGAGTATTCAAATATTTCAAAAGGGGTTATGGGGACTACGTAGGGGTCCTAATATGCCTTATCATGTGTTAGGACCCCTAGGAAGTCCCCATGATTCCTTTTGACATATTGGAATGCTCAAGTGTGTCTGAAGGGGTCCTAGGACCCCTTCAGACACATGTGGGCATTCCAATTTGTCAAAAGGGGTCATGGAGACTTCCTAGGGGTCCTAGTACTCCTTATCACATGTTTTGACCCCTATGAAGTCCCCATGACCCCTTTTGACACATTGGAATTCTCAAGTGTGTCTTAAGGGGTCCTAGGACCTCTTAAGACACATTCTAGTGTTCTAATGTGTCAAAAAGGGTCATGGGGACTCCTAAGCAGTCGTAGTACACCTTATCATGCGTTAGGACACCTAAGGAGTCACCATGACCTTTTTTGACACATTGGAATGCTCAAGTGTGTCTTATGGGGTCGTAGGAACCCATAAGACACACTTGAGCATTCTTATGTGTCAAAAGGCGTCATGGGACTCCCTAGGGGTCCTAGTACCTTATCATGCGTTAGGACCCCTAGGCAGTCCCCATGACCCCTTTTGAAACATCAAAATGCTCAAATGTATCTTAAGGGGTATTAGGACCCCTTTAAACACATTTGAGCATTCTGATGGACCCCTTAAGACACTTTTGAGCATTCCAATGTATCAAAAGGGGTCATGGGGACTCCATAGGGGTCCTAGCATGCCTTATCACTTGTTAGGACACCTAGGGAGTCCCAATCATCCCTTTTGACACATTGTAATGCTCAAGTGTGTCTTAATGGGTCCTAGGATATTTGCAGACACACTTGAGCATTCCAATGTGTCAAAATGGGTCATGGGGACTCCCTAGCGGTCCTAATATGCCTTATCATGTATTAGGACCCCTAGGTGTAATACCCCAAAATTGGCACCTAATTATCTCAAGCAATTTCGGTGTATTTCTTCAATTCTATGTCATCAAAGTCTTATCTCGCTAGGCAATTTTCTCTCTCCTACTTGACTCTATTTGACTTGAGGTCAGTTGCAAAGACCCTAAATTGCAATAATCAAATGCTAAATTAATTCCTAAAAGTCTTTGACTTATATTAGCTAAATTATCCCTATGATAAATTAATTCTAAAGTCCTAAGTGCTTTATATTAAATTAAATCTACCCCTTTAGCTAATACACATCAAAAAGGAATTAATATCATTTAATTATTTGAGTGGACATCTTTCTATTTGAATTTAATTATTCAAATTATTCAAATTAGTCACACCCCCATATGTGGCATAAATTCCACTTTTTAATTAAATAATTTCATGCCTATTTGTCCAAAAAGTGAAGAGCCTTAATGGAAAATGAAGTCACTTAGGACATGTGGCAAAAGGAGTTACATGCGAGATTCCCCCTTTTTTTCTATTTAAGAGCTTGCTTTTTCATTTCAAAGGATGGAATTTTTGAGAGCATAGAGATTATAGTAAAATTCTACTACATTCTTTGAGATTCATAGCTTTTGATTGTTATCATTTTAGTTAGTTCATTTAGTATAATATTGCATTTTTCATCTTCTTAGTTTACTTGTTCTTATATTTAGTCACATTTTCCTTTGAAAACTCTAAAAAGAACTTGCATTTTCATTTTAGATTACATGCATCCATATTAGATTACTTGCATTTTCATTTTAGATTACATGCATCCATATTAGATTACTTGCATTTTCATTTTAGATTACATGCATTCATGCTAGATTGCTTGCATTTTTTATTTCATGCCTATGCTTTTCTTTTAAAATCCTCTATTGTAGTTCGGTCTTATGGTTGTTGGCTTTCGATCTGAGAGCAATCTTGAAAACACCCCATCTACATAGGAGGCAACAGATCATTTCACTACAGATTTCGGATTGAATAACTCATATTCTTTTCTGTAATCTGATCATGTGAGTAATTATCATGTTGTGTGTGTGTTTAATTTGAGGTCACATTCAATCATACACATTTTTGGCGCCCACCGTGGGGCAGAAAAGATCAATTTTTGGCCTCATTCTTGATTGGTTTTTCAATTTTAGTGTTTGTTCCAGGCCTTGTACGGCCATGTACAACCTTAAAAACTTGTAATATAGTAATGGATTGATAGAATGATTAATCCTCTTTCTCATGCTTTTTGTTTGGTTCATTTTTATAAAGAAATGATAAGTTATGATCATTTTGGTGAAAGTGGGTATTTGCAGATTTGAGATTCTCTGAATACAGTCAGATTGAAACATCTGGTACAGACCAATTATGAAGAATCAGGATCTCTAATAATATTCATTAGAAAGATACATGAATTATATTTCATTTCCTTTTAGGTTGAGTCATTTTTATGAGGATTTGTGAAAGTTATGGGCATTTGAGTGAAAATTGGGTTTTAACAATCTGCATTGGAGTTGCAGGCAATGATTTATTCTTAGAAAATTATTTATGAATGGGAAAAATAAATGGCTTACATATTTGGAAACTAGATTCATTAATAGTTACTATGAAATTGGTTTGGTTTTATTTAGATTTTTTCTGAGAAAGATATGTGATTCCCTAGGTAGGGCCTAGTGTTTTAAATCTGGTTTATGACAGAAAAATGGCAGTCTGAAAAGGTTATTGGTTGAGGAACTAAATTGAATCATAAGACCTTGTAATTTTGAGAAATGATAGTTCTTGATGTTGGCTAAAAACTTCATTGTTTCCAGAAATTTTAATATTGTGATTTTATGGGTCAAATAAATCAATCTTTAAAGATTGTCTTGAAGACAACAATGTTACATATCTTATGATTTACCATTGATTTGTCTTGATTCTGTACTTTCGGATGTGTGCTAAATGCTGGATTGCAGATCTTTGGACCTAAGGTGAGTTCTTAAAATCTCTATAACACTTGGTTTGGGCATAAAATTAATCTCTCATGTGTTTGGCTTGAGTGTTACACGCTTTCATAGAACACATTTTTTATGCTCTTAATGGGAAATAAATGAACATAGATTTGCTTTCATAGAAGTTTGTGTTTAAGTGCATGCTTGTCTTTTAAACATTAAGTAATTTTTGGTTCCAATATCAAAAAAATCTCATTGAGTAATCTAGGGTATGGATTCATTCCTTTTTTACATGAAGAGTTAAATGCACCACTTTGTGGACTCACTTCATGTTTACTTGGAAAGTTAAATATTCCATGATTCAAACCCTTTTGCACTTATGAGTAGTATTGATTAGCAGTCTTAGATTACTTGTGATTGATCTAGATTGCTATCTTGGATTATTGGACTCGCTAATCTATTGACCCCTCATTTTCATCCTGTGGTTGCAATCTTAGCGCCACATTAAAGGGGAGAGGTCTATAGGAAAAAAGCGTTAATTGTTCCACTAGGCAACCCTTTTTGTGCTTTTTAGAACTCACTTGTTTTCTAGGTTGTGAACTCGTTTGTAGCTTGTGTGAGGTGTTAAGTGTTCCACCTTGTGGACTCACCTCATATTTGCTTTAAGCATTAAGTGTTCCACCTTTAGTGCTTTTCAATACTTTTTGATAGAGAATTAATTACTTTTCATTTTTTTAGAAGGCCTGCTTGGGGATTTCATCACCTCAAGGGATGACCTTAATTCCCATGTTCCGGTGGAGTATAAATATCGGGAGGTGAATCCAAAGACACCTCTCTTGGGAATGAGTTAGATTTTACTCTTGGCTAAGCCTCAAAGAACTTTATACCTTTGAGAAGTGGAGGAGATTTGGGTTACCGTCTCCCCCCAGCTGTGTGATTTCTATTTCTTCTCATCTATGGATTTGTGCCTCATGTACCTTGCATCTATCGAGGACTCTTTTTAGAAAAGCCATGTATATCCTTGTAGACAACTTGCTAGGATGTTGTTGTGTTTTAAGTGCCTGCTAAAACATTTTCAAGAACATACACAAGTAGAGTCCTTAGGGAGTAGAAATACTAAGTCACTATTCCTGTTCATGCACAAGGTTGCTTTGTCCCTTGCCCATTTCTTGAAGACTGTTTGCTTGAACTCCTTGATTGTTATCTTACATGCTTGATCAATGACATAAATCTGATCTACCTTTTTGTTCGTGATCTATTTTTCTATTTTCCTATCATTCACCGTCAGAAACTGGTTGTCTTGAGTTAGGAATCAATTGATCTTTGCTTTGACTCACATTGTCTCTCATCTATTCATCTTATCTCTTTATGCCTTTTGTACCTCATGTTGCGATAGTCTTATCTCGGCTATTCTAGCCATCTCTTTTTGATAATTCATACCAGGTTCATCTTGCATCTTGGCTGTTCTAGCCATTTATCTCCTTTTTGTTATCTTAGAGACAAAGTCTAACTTTATCTTGAATCTTTGCTCATTACATCTTCGTCTATGATTGTCACAACTCAAAGTGGTAAGACTTATCCTATTTAGAATGTTGATCAAGATCAAATTAAACCTCGTAATCAAGATGTAGGTCATTCCCAATTTGTTGAGAAGTCTGAACTTTGTAAGAGTTCTTCAAATTCATCATTAAGCACTCCATAAGATAATTTGTCTCAAACATCTCCTCCAGTTTTCCAAGAGTGCTTTAATCCTTTATTTTTTCCATCTAGTTCATCTCTCCAAGAACAAGACAACTCCTATTTTCAAAACAATTCATTGTTTTGTAGCTTTGGGAGATCATTTCCTCGGACGGAACCTATTATTGAAACTATTGATCCCACTAAAGATAGTGATTCATTTGAAGCTATTCATACACTAAAAGTTACATTGGCTGCACCTTTTTAACATCGTTCTCATCACTTTACTGAAGCTTCAATTGTAGCACAAATTCATCTTGACAAGATGGGAACCAAGAACCCATTTGACTTTCAATCAGGCCAATATGGCCAAACTTATAATCAACACCATGGTCAAATTTGGTCAACAGGACCTCTGCATTGCTCTGATTTTCTTCTGCATCTTCTCGATGCTTCTTTAATCTGCTCTAAATTCTTCTCAATCTTTGATCTTATCTTTATCTGTAATCTCTTGCTGTCAATCATCTTCTGACGTGTCATCTTTTGATTTCACTCCCGAGGGGGCAGGATGATTGCATCATTGAATCTTATCGAATCAATTCTTGAATCAGTCTAATCTGAATCTTCAGTTCTCATTGCTTAAGGCATCTCGGTGCCTCATATCCTATTATCTTATCATCTATCTCTTAGGTATCTGAGCAATCTAACTCAGATCCTTGAGAATCAAGCTTCGTTCTGGAGATGGTTCTTGAAATCTTTTAGGTATTGGCGCAATCTAACCTTGATTCCTGGGAGTCAAGCTTTGTTCTAGAGATGGCTCTCAAAATCTCTTTTAGACCATTATCTGGGCAATCTAACTTGCATCTCGAAGGGCTAAGGTTCGTATTGGGGCAATCTAACCCTGATTCTGGTTCTCTTCTAAGACCGATGTCTTTGCAATCTAACTTAGACTTCAAAAATTCTCATCATCTATCACTTCAGACTTTTCTTTGAATCAACGCATTTTTGGTGTATTTCTTCAATTCTATGTCATCAAAGTCCTATCTCACTAGGCAATTTTCTCTCTCCTACTTGACTCTATTTGACTTGATGTCAGTTGCAAAGACCTTAAATTGCAATAATCAAATGCTAAATTAATTCTTAAAAGTCTTTGACTTATATTAGCTAAATTATCCCTATGATAGATTAATTCTAAAGTCCTAAGTGCTTTATATTAAATTAAATCTACCCCTTTAGCTAATACACATCAAAAAGGAATTAATATCATTTAATTATTTGAGTGGACATCTCTCTATTTGAATTTAATTATTCAAATTATTCAAATTAGTCACACCCCCATATGTGGCATAAATTTCACTTTTTAATTAAATAATTCCATGCCTATTTGTCCAAAAAGTGAAGAGCCTTAATGGAAAATGAAGTCACTTAGGACATGTGGCAAAAGGAGTTACATGCGAGATTCCCCCTCTTTTTCTATTTAAGAGCTTGCCTTTTCATTTCAAAGGATGGAATTTTTGAGAGCATAGAGATTATAGTAAAATTCTACTACATTCTTTGAGATTCATAGCTTTTGATTGTTATCATTTTAGTTAGTTCATTTAGTATAATATTGCATTTTTCATCTTCTTAGTTTACTTACTTGTTCTTAGATTTAGTCACATTTTCCTTTGAAAACTCTAAAAAGAACTTGCATTTTCATTTTAGATTACATGCATCCATATTAGATTACTTGTATTTTCATTTTAGATTACATGCATTCATGCTAGATTGCTTTCATTTTTTATTTCATGCCTATGCTTTTCTTTTAAAATCCTCTATTGTAGTTCGGTCTTATGGTTGTTGGATTTCTATTTGAGAGCAATCTTGAAAACACCCCGTCTACATAGGAGGCAACAGATCACTTCACTACAGATTTCAGATTGAATAACTCATATTCTTTTATGTAATCCTATCATGTAAGTAATGATCATGTTGTGTGTGTGTGTGTTGAATTTGAGGTCACATTCAATCATCCACACTAGGAAGTCCCCACGACCTCTTTTGACATATTGGAATGCTCAAGTGTGTCTTAATGGGTCCCAGGACCCCTGAAGACACACTCTAGTGCTCCAATGTGTCAAAAAAGGTCATGGAGAGTCCCTAAGGGTCCTAGTACACCTTACCACACATTAAGACCCCTAGGAAGGCCCCATAACCTCTTTTGACACATTGGAATGCTCAAGTGTGTCTTAAGGGATCATACGACCTATTAAGATACCCTTGAGCATTCCAATGTATCAGAAGGGGTCATGGGGACTCCCTAGGGGTCCTAGTACACTTTATCATGTGTTAGGACTCCTAGGAAGTCCCCATGACCCCTTTTAACACATTGGAATGCTCAAGTGTGTTTTAAGGGGTTCTAGGACCCCTGAATACACAGTCTAGAATTCCAATGTGTCAAAAGGGGTCATGGGGACTCTTTAAGGGTCCTAGTATGCCTTATCACGCGTCATAACATGTCATGGGGATGCCCTAGGGGTCCTATTACATCTTATCATGTGTTAGGACCCCTAGGGAGTCCCAATGACCCCTTTTGACACATTGGAATGCTCAAGTGTGCCCGAAGGGGTCCTCAGACCCCATAAGATACACTTGAGCATTCTAATGTGCCAAAAGGGGTCATGCAGACTCCCTAGGAGTCTTAATATGCCTTATCATGCATTAGAACCCCTAGGGTGTCCCAATGACCCTTTTTGAGACATTGGAATGCTCAAGTGTGTCTGAAGGGGTCCTAGGACCTCTTAAGACACACTTGAGCATTCAAATGTGTTAAAATGGGTCATGCCAACTCCCTAGGCATCCTAATATGCCTTATCATGTGTAAGGACCCCCAAGAAGTCCCCATGACCCCTTTTGACACGTTGGAATGCTCAAGTGTGTCGTAAGGGGTCCTACGACCCTTTAAGACACACTTGAGCATTCCTATGTGTCAAAAGGGGTCATGGGGACTACTTAGGAGTCATAGTATGCCTTATCATGCGTTAGAACCCCTGGGGAGTAACCATGACCCTTTTTGACACATTGGAAAGCTCAAATGTGTCTTAATGGGTCCTAAGATCCATTAAGACATACTTGAGTGTTCCAATGTGTTAAAAGGGTCATGGGGACTCTGTAAGGGTTCTAATATGCCTTATCACATGTTAAGACCCCTAGGAAGTCCTAATGACCCCTTTTCACACATTGGAATGCTCAAGTGTGTCTTAAGGCATCCTAGGACCCCTTCGGACGCACTTGAGAGTTCCAATGTGTCAAAAGGGGTCATGGGGACTCCCAAGGTTTCCTAGTACACCTTATCACACGTTAGGACCCCTAGGGAATCCCAATGACCCCTTTTGACACATTGGAATGCTCTAGTGTGTTTTAAGGTTCCTAGGACCCCTTCAGACACAATTGAGCATTCCAATGTGTCAAAAGGGATCATGTGGACTCCCTAGGGGTCCTAGTATGCCTTATCACATGTTAGGACCCCTAGGGAGTCCCCATGACCCCTTTTGACACATTGGAATGCTCAAATGTGTCTTAAGGGGTATTAAGACCTCTTAAGACACACTTGAGCATACCAATGTGTTAAAATGGGTCATGGGGACTCACTAAAGGTCCTAGTATGCCTTATCATGTGTTAGGATCCCTACGGAGTCCCAATGACCCATTTTGATAGATTGGAATGCTCAAGTGTGTCTTAAGGGGTGCTAAGACCCCTTCAGACACATTTTAGCATTTGAACATGTCAAAAGGGTTCATGAGGACTCCCTAGGGGTCCTAATATGCCTTATCACACGTTAGGACCCCTAGGAAGTCCCCATGACCCCTTTTGACACATTGGAACACTCAAGTGTGTCTTATGGGGTCCTAGGACCCCATAAGACACACTTGAGTGTTCCAATGTGTCAAAAGGGGTCATGGGGACTCCCTAGGGGTGTTAGTATGACTTATCACATGTTATGACCCTTAGGAAGTCCCCATGACCCATTTTTGACACATTGGAATGCTCAAGGGTGTCTTAAGGGGTCATGGGGACTTCTAAGGTGTCTTAGTATGACTTATCATGCGTTAGGACCCCTAGGAATTTCGCATGACCCTTTTTGACATAATAGAACCCTCAAGTTTGTCCTAACAATTCATTGACCCCTTGGGACACACTTGACTATTAAAATATGTCAAAAAGGGTCATTGAGACTTCTTAGGGGTTCTAACATGTGATAATACATACTAGGACCCCTAGGAATTTTTCATGACCCCTTTCAACACATTAGAGCACTCAAGTGTGTCCTAAGGTATCATACGACCCCTTGGAACACACTTGAGTGTTGAAATGTGTCAAAAGGTGTCATGGGGACTTTGTAGGGGTCCTAGTATGCCTTAGCACATTTTAGGACCCCTAGGAAATCTCCATGAGCCCTTTTGACACATTAGAAGTCTCAAGTGTGTCATAAGGGGTCATACAACCCCTTGGGACATATTTGAGTGTTGAAATGTGTCAAAAGGAGTCATCGGGACTTGCTAGAGGTCCTAATGGGTGATATGGCATACTAAGACCTGTAGGAAGTTTTACTCACACCTTTTGACACATGAGAACACTTAGGTGTGTCCTAAGGGGTCATACAACCCCTTGGGACAAACTTAAGTGTTGAAATGTGTCAAAAGGGGTCATGAGGACTTCCTAGGGGTCCTAATGTGTGATAAGGCATAATAGGACCCCTATGAAGTCCCCATGACACCTTTTGATACATTTTAACACTAAAGTGTGTCCCAAGGGATCGTATGACCCCTTGGGACACAACTGAGTGCTCTAGTGTAGTGTCGGGGGTTGCACCGGGACCTAAGGGGTCCTAGTACACTTTCTCAGGCTTTAGGACCCTTAGGAACCCTCTATGACCCCTTTGGAAACATTTTGGATGCCTTATATTAGTGTAATTAACCTATGTATTAATATGTCCTATATATATATATATATACTATACTTGATTTTATTATATATACAACAATATTTTATAAATAATACACACACACACACACACAGATATATATATATATATATATATATATATATATATATATATATATATATATATATATATATATATATATATATATATATAAATATTATAATATAAATTATATATTACATACAATTTAAATATGAAGATATCATGTGATATATTGTAAAATACATATTAATATATAATACATATAAAATAATATATAATATATGATGTATAATGTAACATTTAATATTAATATATATTATATAATATTTAATGTAAAATGTATATTATATAATATTTAAAATATAATAGATATTATGTAATATTTAATATATATAATATATAATCTAATATATAATTTTTGATATATAATATATTGAACTATGGAGAAATTGGAGGGAGAAAGGGTTTGGAAATAAATTAAGAGGGAGAAAGGGAAGGAAAAATTTAAAATTCAAAATTTTGCTGGGAAAAATCGAGTACCCCGATTTTATCGGGTACTCGATTTGGCTCGGTATTGCTTTGTGCACCAAACCTACCTGGTCAACTTTTGAAATGTCACAAAAATGTGTTTTTCCCCTATTTTTCTAAATTCCAAACTTCGACCATATAGTTGACAAATTTTTTTTCACCCAAATTTGATGAAATGAAAAGGGTATTTTAAGGAGATTGTCAGCTTTCTATCGATATAATTGCTGTAAAATTTTGAATTCGGTAAGTAATTATTAGTTATTTTCTAATTGAGTTACCTCTAAAGTGTTGATTTATATACTGATTGAAAAATGGCTATAACTTTCAAACAGTATAATATTTTTGAAATCCAAAAATTGCGTCACATTCTATGCTTCGCCTACTATAAGGAAAAATAAAATAAAATTGAATTTTGGAAAGTTTTGAATGAGTTAAGGTGGTCAGACATGGAATTTTTTTAATTCTGAAAATGTTGTAGTAGAAAATTCATAATTAATTATTTTTTTGAATAAAATTACAAAAAAATGTGTCACAGCCAGGAATGAGTCTACTACTTATATATAAAATCTTATTAAAAAATATTATCATTTGATCATGACTAAGGTGGTCAGACATACACCTACTTCTTATTTTTTTCCTGAAATTTTTGTACTGCTGTATTGAAATGTATACTTTTCACCAATTATATTAATTTTTTTTTAGAAAAGGCCTAGTAGTTTAGAAACTACATTCAATTTCCTACAGATTCTATTCTTACAACTTTTTGGTATTAGGTTGATAGCTAATTCAAATTTTCATGTCAAGTTGACGAACCCTGATTTGCTATTTTTTCATTGCCACTTAAGGGCATAGTTTGGCCCCTCATGATCTTGCACATACCCTAGTACCTCATCTTGGTACCTGTTGATCTTGAACTTTACCAAGCAATGTTCACTAACCATGACCTTGTGGTCATCCTGCACCCAGGCAATTCGATATGGATGTGGGTGTTTCTATCTTTTGACCTTCAACTTTGTCACCATCTCTTCTGACACCAAATTGTTAGTGCTTCCACTATCAATAATCACATCACAACATTTACCCTCATACTTGCATCTAGTGTGAAATAGGCTCCTCCTTTGTTTAGGTTATTTCTCACCACTCAACAGGACTCTTTTGTTAATCAACGTTTCTCCTCTTTCAACATCTTTAGAATTTGAGGATCTAGCATCTTCATCTACATGTGCAACTCTAGCCTGGCCTTCATTCCTCCTATCTGTCCTTCCTTGGTTTTGAGGACATTCAAATGCCCTATGACCTTCTTCTCCACAGTGAACACATGTTCCACGGAAGCCTCCTCTTCCTGAGCCTTGTCCTCTTCCTCTTCCTCTCTAATCTCTATTGTTCTGATCTTGGAAATGATTGGAATTGTTTCCTCTCTAATTTTGACTACTACTAGCTTCATCCTTCTTTTTTGGATCTTCATTTCAGCCTCCATATGACCATCCACTAGATCATCCACCGCGACCGCTTCGATTTTGTCTGCTCTTGAACTTCTTATTCAACTTTTCCTCTACTTTTAGGGCAAACTGGTATGCCTCTTCAATGTTAGGAATAAGGTGTCTCAACCTTGGATAATTCCTATTCTTATTATTTGTTTTGTAAAATGTATTTCTTGCAAATAATGTTGATGTGTCGGCATCTTGAATTGTGTGTAAGGCATCTTGAATTGTGTCGGAATTGCAAGTGTATTGTAAGCTATAATAGGTTTTGATCAATACATTGTGCAAGTTTTGGAGTGCTAGGGTTTTTACCAAAAGGTTTCCCCAGGGTATATCATTGTGTCATTCTCTATTCTTCTATATGCATGGTATGTAGTTGCAATATCTTTCTTAAAGTAGTTAACAAATCTGAAATTGTAAGGATTTATAAGAATTTGCACAATACTCTCCTATAGAGATTAGCGTAGGAAGCTATTTTCGCACCAGAGTTTCCTTACAAGTGGTATCAGAGCTTGACCAACTTTTGATCCTAGTTGTTGGGTAGGGTTTTTTGAGCTGATCTCAAGTTTGAGTGGGAGTTTTTTTGCAGAGCATTCTGAATCTTATTTGTAGATTGAGATGGTAAGTTCATCATATGGAAGAATGGAGGTGGAGAAATTTAATGGCACTAATTTTAAGTTGTGGAAACTCAAGATGGAAGACATGTTGGAAGATCATGACCTATGGGAAGCAGCTTCAAATGCTACAAGACCAGCAACTATAGCTCAAGAAGATTGGGATATCAAAGACCATAAAGCTAAGGGTCTCATAAGACTCTGTTTAACCAATGCAGTTCTTCTGAATGTTCTAGATGAGAAAATTGCAAATAGTTTGTGGGAAAGACTTGCGGCTATGTATCAGGCCAAATCTCTAGTGAACAAGTTGTTCCTAAGGAAGAATTTGTACTCTCTGTGAATGGAGGAAGGTGGATCCTTAACGGATCATTTAAATGCATTTAATCTACTGGCTACATAGTTGACATCAGCTGGTGTCAAGTTAGAGGAGGAGGATCATTGCTACACACTTTTGTGTTTTTTACCAGATTCATGGGACCATCTTGTGATGGCTCTCAGAAGCATGTTAGTCACCTTCAAAATGGATGATGTGGTGTCTTCACTGCTATTAGAGGAGATGCAGAGAAAGGCTTCCATTTTAGAAAAAGAAGCCCTTGCTGTTGGTGGGAGATCCACTGAAAGAGGGAAGAAAAATGAGAATAATTCTGACAATAAGGGTAGATCCAAATCCCATGGGAAGTCAAAGAATTCCAATAAGTCCAAGGAAAAATGTTGGAACTATGATAAATCTGGGCACTTCCGTAAAGACTACAAAGAGCCAAAGAAGAAGAAGAAAGGTTCAGATTCAGCTTCAAAAATATCTCAAGAAGATGGTGATGCATTCATCATAGCTTTGGCAGCCCATACATCTGATGATGTGTGGTTGGTTGACTCGGGTGCATCTTTTCACATGACCTCTCATCGAAAATGGTTCTCAAAATATGAAGAGTTCGATGGTGGAAAGGTGTACTTGGGTGATGATTCTCACCTAAAGAAAGTTGGACGTGGAAGGGTCACTATCAAATTTCCTAATGGATGAGTAAAGGGAATCAATGGAGTTATGCACATTCTGGGTTTGGCACGAAACCTATTATCTGTAAGTATGCTGAATGATGTAGGTGTGCAAGTTGTTTTTTTGAAAGAAGGATGCAAGATGATGAGAGGATCGATAGTGCTTGCAAAGGGTACTAGGAGAGGTACCTTATTTCAGCTAGATGCATGTATTCCTCTATGTAATAGTTCTTCATCCTCACCATCTGAACAAGCAGTGAAGAAGTCTATGGCTATTGGTTCTGATGGTTGTGCAAACACTTTGGAAGGTAAGCTTCCTATAGCAAAGACAATGTTGTGGCATATGAGATTTGGCCACATTGGTGAAAAGGGTCTCAGAACCCAAAAAAATAAAATCTTGTTGAGGGGTTAAATGATTGCAATCTCAAGTTTGACTTCTATGAACACTGTGTCTATGGTAAACAAAATCATGTTTAGTTTTACTCTAGTTCTCACAAATCTTCTGATGTTTTGGATCTTATTCATTCTGATGTATTTGGTCCTATAAAAGTTCCTTCAATCTCCAAGTCTATATTTTTTATATCTTTCATAGATGATTATAGTAGAAGGATGTGGATTTATTTCCTTAAAAGTAAGACACAAGTCTTTATTCGGTTCAAGGAATTTAAAGCTCTTCTAGAGAATCAGACTAGTAAGAAGATTAAGTGTGTGAGAACTGACAATGGTGGTGAGTTTTGCTCAGCAGAGTTTGAACAGTTCTGTAAAGAAAAAGGTATCAAGAGGCATAAGACAACTCCTTATACCCCACAGCAAAATGGAGTTGCAGAGAGAATGAACAGGACACCGATGGAGAAGGCTAGGAGTATGCTTAGTGGAGCTAGTTTAGAACAAAGTTTTTGGGCCGAAGTTGTGGCCATTGCTTGCTATCTGGTTAACAAATCTCCTACATCAGCCCTGGTTGGTAAGACACCCATGGAGGTGTGGTCTAGTAAGAAGCCTTCAATTAGACATCTTCATATTTTTGGTTGTGAAGCTTATTATGCACATGTTCCAAAGGAGAAAAGATCTAAGTTGGAAAACAAAGCTGTTAAATATATTTTCATCAAATACAGTGCTGGTGTGAAAGGATACAAGCTTTGGGATCATGTGACTAGTAAGGTGTTGTATAGTAGAAATGTTATTTTCAGAGAGCTAACATCTTCTCCTATTGTGCTACAACCAGATGAAAAAGAAAAGGAAAAAGATATTGTTCAGTTGCCTCCTACCCCTGAGAAGACTGAACAGAGAGACCATGTTGGGCCTAATGATGAGGAGAGCTCTAGCAGTTCTGATAGTTTGGAAGAAGAGGAAGAACAACCTCAACCATAGCCCTTGAGGAGATCCATGAGAGAAAGAAAGCAACCAGAAAGGTTTGGTTATTCTATGTTAGATTCTAGTTGTGCCTTTGCTTTGATTACTAATACTGATGAGCCTAGATCTATCAAAGAGGCTTTGGGCATGGAAGATGTAGGTTCATGGATTGAGGCTATGGATGATGAGATGGATTCATTGGAGAAAAACAAAACTTGGGACCTTGTACCTTTTCCCAAAGGGAGAAAATTTGTTGGTTGTAAATAGGTGTTCAAGAAGAAATTCTATGTAGATGGCAATGTTGAAAGGTACAAAGCTAGATTGGTTGCAAAGGGGTATTCACAGGTAGAGGGAATAGATTATGGTGAAATATTCTCTCTTGTTGCAAAGTTGACATCCATTAGATTTCTATTATCTCTTGCTGCATCATATGATTTAGAGATATAAAAAATGGATGTGAAGATAGCTTTCCTTCATGGTGATTTGGAGGAAGAGATTTATATGTCACAGCCTGAGCACTACATTGTTAAAGGTAAAAAATCTTTAGTTTGCAGATTAAAGAAATCTCTATATGGTTTGAAGCAATCTCCTAGGATGTGGTACCTTAAGTTTGATGCCTTTGTGTTGTCAATTAGATTTGTAAGATCAAAATTAGATCATTGTGTTTATTTCAAAGTTGAAAATGATTTCCTTCTTATTGTTGCATTATATGTTGATTATATGTTGCTGTTTAGGAAGGGTAAGGGTATGATTTCTGATTTTAAATCTTAGTTGTCAGCATAGTTTGAGATGAAAGATCTTGGGGCAACTAGGTACATCTTGGGTATGGAAATCAGTAGAGACAGGTCTAACAAAAAACTTTGGTTGAGTCAGAGTAAGTATGTGAAGTCTGTGTTGGACAGGTTCAACATGGCAGATTGTAGACCACTATGTGTTCCTATTTATGTGGGAACAAAGTTATTTGTAGATGATTGTCCAAAATCTCCTAGTGAGGTGGAGGACATGAGTAGAGTACCTTATGCTAGTGCAGTTGGCAGTCTTATGTATGCTATGGTCTGTACTAGACCAGACATTGCCCAAGCAATGGGAGTCCTAAGTCAGTTTATGGCTAACCCTGGATGGGTACATTGCGATGCAGTTAAGCAAGTATTCAGATATTTGAGGGGTACATCAGATTACTCCATATGTTATCATGGTAACTCTTCTGGATCTCCACATTCATTTTGTATTCGTGGGTTTGTGGATTCAGATTGGGTACGTGATATTGACTGCAAGAGATCCATCAATGCTTATGTGTTCACTATGTTTGGTGGTGCCATTAGTTGGATGAGTAAGCGACAACCTATGGTTGCTTTGTCCACTACAAAAGTTGAGTACATGGCTGCTACTCATGCTTGTAAAAAAGCCATTTGGCTTAGAATATTGTGTTCTAATGTTGGTGTTGATATAGAATAGATTACTATTTGGTGTGACAGTCAGAGCATTATTTGCCTTGCAAAGAATCCAACTTTCCATGCCAGAACGAAGCACATTGATGTGCAGTTTCACTTTGTGAGAGATATGGTGGAAGATGGAAAGGTAAATTTGGAGAAGGTAGATACTGTGAAGAATGTTGCAGATGCATTAATGAAACTAGTGGGCATTGAGAAGTTCAGATGGTGTTTGGAGTCTATGGGCCTTTTGGCCTATAGCGGTTAGTTCCTGTTATGTTCCTGTTGCTCTTACAAGGTGTTCAACAAGTGGGAGAATGTTAGGAATAAGGTGTCTCAACCTTGGATAATTCCTATTCTTATTATTTGTTTTGTAAAATGTATTTCTTGCAAATAATGTTGATGTGTCAGCATCTTGAATTATGTGTAAGGAGATCATTGCTAAAAAAGTTATGATGGATTTCTATGACACGTAAGAGCTATGTCAGGAAGATTCAATGATAGGTGAAGACATGTGGCAACTGATAAATTTTGAGTACTTTACACTCTTCTTGGAGAATGGTAAAACCCTAATACAGTTTATCTTTGGGAGTAGCCCTAAAAAGTGAAGCACATGATATAAGCTTTTTTAGGGTTGCGAAGAGATGTGATGCGAGTGTATTTTTGGAATTTTTTTATGCTACCATGATTTTTCTTCAAGGGTTTTGAAATATTCTGAAAGAACTTGCATTGCAAGTTTATTGTAAGCTCTAATAGTTTTTGATCAATACATTGTGCAGGTTTTGGAGTGCTGGGGTTTTTATCGAAAGGTTTCCCTAGGGTATATCATTGTGTCATTCTCTATTCTTCTATATGCATGGTATGT
Organism: Chamaecyparis obtusa; assembly: GCA_027943335.1. Taxonomy (NCBI): domain Eukaryota; kingdom Viridiplantae; phylum Streptophyta; class Pinopsida; order Cupressales; family Cupressaceae; genus Chamaecyparis; species Chamaecyparis obtusa. Next base: position 108,753 of record BSBK01005470.1, read on the forward strand.
GGTTGCAATATCTTTGTTAAAGTAGTTAACGAATCTGAAATTGTAAAGATTTATAAGAATTTGCACAATACTCTCCTATAGAGATTAGCGTAGGAAGCTATTTCCGCACCTGAGTTTCCTTACATTCAATGCTGTTCATTTGAACTAGATTCAACTCCTCTTGAATGCTCATCCTTAACCCATTAAGGTAACAGACAACTTTCTCCTTGTCAGCTTCTTCATGGCCTGTTCTGATGAGGATTCAATAGAACTCCTCTGTATACTCCTGAACAGATCTTCCTACCTGCTTCAAACTTTGCATCTTCTTTAGTAGGTCAAGCTCATAATCAACAGGAATGAACTGCCACTTCAATTTATCGACCATTCGATTCCATCTTGTGATTTTATCTTTCCCTCTTCTATTTTGCTCCAATTGAATCTCTTGCCACTAGATCTTCACATGACCTTTCATTCTGGCCTTCACAAATTTGACCCTATCAGGATCCTCAATATCTTCATACTCAAAATATTCTTCACATTCATTGATCCAGTCAATCAACTCCTCTAGGTTAAGATTTCCTAAAAATGTAGGAACCTCAATCTTAGGTCTTTTTCTGATCTTGGAAATGGCCTGGAAAATTTTTTCTTCCTCCTAGTTCACAACTTTGACTTCTCCTTCTTGATCTTCTTCTTCGGCTTCATCCTCGCTTTCATCTTTGACATTAAGATTCATTCCTTTGTGAATCTCCTCTTGTAATGCTCGCACTTGTCTCTAGAGTGCTCTAACCTCAGGTGTTACAACAGTGGCTCTTCCACCATGTTCCCTTCGTGGAGGCATTTTCATGATGCACGCTAAAACCCTAACCATGGTCCTGGTGCAAACTGCCTCATAGTCGGTGATCTATTTACACACTCAGGAACTCTTGCTTTGATACCACTTGATGGAGGGTGCTCCCCTTAATACCACAAACACATAACAAAAATAGAGAAACAACAACAATATGCAAGAACAGAAAATTGGCTTCTTATTATCTCCACAAATGTGGAATTACAAACTTTCAGAATTACAATATGCAAAGCCACATGGGCATTCCCTTACAATATTCTATAGGAAAAATCCTTAAATCAACACCTAGATCTACTACCCAGAACTACCCTAGACAACACTACAGGTCTTCTTTATATAGGCATTTTCCACCGCTCAAGAAGGTTCTAGAAATTTAGCCCTTAGGGCCAACCAAACTTAGAATTATTTTATTTTTCAATTTATTACATCAAGTTTAGCTCAAAATAACTTTTGAAACCCGAACATAAATTTTGAAGGAAAATTATTTTCTACCATTTCAGGTGACTCCACTTTCAGAGACCATAAGTCATCACCAGTTGACCCGATTGACTATTATAACCCCATTTCAGAAAGGCCACGAAGCACTCTATAGGCTTGACTCACACAAGCACCTATCACCCAAATTTTCAACCTCATCCAAGGCCTCTAAAGCCTTCAAAACTAAGTTCAAAGTTTCTATACCCTACTGCTAATACCCAAAAATCTTCAATATCTTCAAAACTAGACCTGATCTAGCCATGAAACTTTACTAGCAAGCTGATATGACTGAGATGAACCTCCACATGTACAATTAGAACATTTTGAGATCGTATGACCAACTTACTAAAAATAGCAAGTTTCCATAAATAGCAGCTCTGCACAAGATAGTCCTTACTGAATATAAAAAGAAAAATATTTTCGGGTGATGCAAGATTGCTCTTACACCTTGGATGCTCCTGCATCATATGATATCACATAGTACCTCATCTTGGTACCTTCCCATCTTGAGCTTCATTAGGCACTGTTTAGTGACCATGACCTTGTGGTCAGCCTATACCCAGGCAACTTAATATGCATGTGGATGTTTCTACCTCTTGAGCTTCAACTTTTTCACCATCTCTTCTGACACCAAATTATCAATGTTGTTCGGGGTTCCCTTTGATCTTCAACTTGCAGATTTATACTTTGATGGATAATTTTAATATAATTTTAACTCTATCACCACTCCAAAGTCTACAAGGAAGAGGGCCAATTAACAAGGATCAGAGAGATCCTCCTACACTTTGAGCCTAAATGATCAGGTGGGTGTACCCTTGATTCACTTCTTCAAAGGAATCCAAAATATTATACAACTATACCCCTTACTAACTAATTGAAAGATTTTATCATTTAATTTGTGTGTGTGATTGATGATGAACAACCTCCAAAGAATGGACCAGTGCCTTAACCAAGGGCAAAGAGTCACCTAATAACATATATCAACTAAACCCTAACTTAAACACACTTGAATTTAGGATAAGTGCTTTGCCTATTATCCTTCTCACTCACATATCAGGACATCAAATCTTTATCTAGCCATGAACTCACTGAAACTACCTAAAAGACTTTAATCCTAACTTTGATAGGAACTCAAAGATAATTTCAAAATACTCTTTGTTTACCATATGATAACCCACGTTGTGAAATTAACATATATGAGCTCAAGAACAAAATAAGAAGACATGCACAAACATGAGATTGGAATCCAAATGTATTCTCATTAAAATTTGTAGGATCAATACATTATCAAACAACAAAATGCTGAGGGAAAAGACCCAAAATCTAGGCTCTCCTCATTCAGTAAATTGACATCAACAATCAAGGACCAAAAAGAAAGTTTTGGAACCCTTAATAAGTAAAAAATGCTACAATATATACCCACTAGTCATCTTGGAAACCCAAAATAGGTTGCAACAAGCTACAAATGACTAGGGTTAGGGTTTCACCCACTAAACCAACTGAAACAATCAAGAATTTATTACAAGGGATGAAAACCAGTCGAGGATGCCTAAGAAAGATTTGCACTTATGATAGATCTATGAGAAAGTACTAGAAGTCATGGAATTCTATGTCAATCAATCCTTTTAGCCACCTACAACATACCTTGAGAAACAAAACCATACTTCTCCTAGTACAAAAACATCATGCCACTGACCACAGAGACCCTTGGATCAATCGGCAACAACCAGTGCCACCAAACTAATCAAAATCACCTCCAAAAACCATAAATTTTGGTACTTCTTGTCGCTGGAAACCCTTTGCAAATTTGAATTTGAATTTCAACAATTAGCTTCATAGCACTAATAGTGAATCAGTGGCCTACATTTAAATCTAGATCAACTTTAAGTCACGACCGTCAGATTTCTCCTTTTCGCGGGCTTTATGTCTTAATCTTTAATATGACCTTAGTCACATTTAGCAAACTGGCAACTAAAGGGAATCGGCCATTCATGGAATACTTTATACTACTACCAAATAGTTTAGTGATTATGCAAGCACAATGTTTGCTAAATCACCAACTTTTTAGAACTCCGCTATTCTTCTTCGTGAATGAGTGAAACCTTTGAAAATTTGTCGGGCCACTTAACACTTTATCAGAACTACCAAAAAGATCAAGAAACTTTATTGGGCCCGCATCAAGAAAATCAACGATTGTCTCATCTTTGCATAGACCTCTAAGATTCCTCTAGATCATAAGACAGCCGTCAGATGAAGAATCTTACCCTACTCTGACAACCCTCTTACAAGATATGAAATCAACGGTTGGTGCATCTTCGTATTGTCAGAGAAAGCCCATCAGATTATACATAGACCATTGATGCTCTGCAAGTGTCAGAACCAACTGAACCTCAAAAAACTTGGCCCCACTAACAACATGTCCAGTCACACAACATGAACCAATCAGATAATGACAAATCAGCACACCTAGCATGTGGACCCACTGCACTTTATCCCCTCTGAAAAAGGTAGAATCGATGGATGTCACATGATCTTAAACCTTTGACACATCCCATACGATCATGCACCCATCATTGATTTTCTAACAATGTCAGGACCCTCTAACAACTTGGAAACTAGGTCCCAGTGACAACTACCACTATATTATATCATGGACCAAACAAAGACCATCATTTGTACCTATGTGTCACCTTGCACCCACAGTTAGAAGCATCGTGTCACAAAGAGAATCAATGATCATTGTAAGATCACAAGCCTCTGATAAAACCCTCATGATCTTATGACAACCATAGGATTTAAAAGCTATCAGAAAGATTGGGCCCAAGAAACATTAAGCTAAAAACATAGGAGATATTAAGGCACTGACTTAGGAAAAATATTTCACCAAGACTTAGGGAAATAAAACAAAGGGTCCAATAGAAAACCCTAGTCGCATGATCACATAACATGAAAAAGGTTTAGGTGATCATGCGATAAAGAGGTTAACAATTTAGCACATGAATTTTAGAGACTTAAGTGGCCTGAATAAAGTAACACAAAATTAGAACAAGGTCAGGGCATAAAATAGGGCTTTTTCACACCAACGGCTAGTTTTTCAAAAATTTGAACTAAGGGTTTATGCCAGAGACCTAAAAACAACTACAGAGACCAAAAGAAAAGGACTAGAGCCATAAAATTTTTTCAAGGTGCTAATAGTGGCTTTGTTTGGAGATGTATACCTCCTGCAGGCATAGCAAGGATCTAGAATCACTGGTTAAAGTAGACCATCCCACTAGAAAACTGACAACAAAGAGCAACAAGACCAAAACCCTATAGACCAGGACAAAATAAGGCAGGAGCAAGCAGCTTTACAAAATTTACAGAATGTACAGACCTAACTACTATTCATGGAAAACAAAATACCTTCAATTGAACTATTTCTTCAAGAATTGTCCATGAACTAGCATTTCTTGAACTTCACCATTTAGCTCTTTTACAATGTATGAATCCTGGCCCCATTTTTCATGAATTTGATATGGCCCTAACTAGATGGGATCCAATTTACCATGTTTTCCTTTATCCTCCAATCTGGCATTCTAAATTAACACCAAATCACCAGGCTCAAACCTTCTTTCAACAGTCTTCTTGTCATACAAATTCTTAACCTGTAACTACAATTTTGCATTTCTTGCAACTGACTCTCTTCTAGTCTCATCCAACCTAATGAGGTCCTCAATCCTCAACTACATCTCATCATCTATATCATCATCATATAATTGCACAAATTTATATATTTATAGTAAATTATTTTGAGGCATTCTTGCATGTATTCCATATACTAGGTCAAATGGTGCAGGCCTCAGTGGCAACTAAGATCCATGAGTGTCCTCCACTTGACTTGTTTGGTATCTCCCCTATGAAATCAATTCCCCATTGTTGGAAAGGAGCCTACACTTCTACCTTTGACAAGCATCACACCTCCTTACCAACTGTTCTGCATCCTTGAAGATTGTGGGCCACCAGAATCCTACTCTCAAGATTCTATGAGCAGTTGTTTTACCCATATAATGTCCACCAAAAACTCCATCATGCATTTCCTTTAACAACTTGTGAGCCTTATCTTCATTAACACAATTCAAAAGTGCGCAATATAAATTCTTTCTATACAATTTACATTTCACAATTACATACTTGATGGCCTGTAATTTTAATGTCATCCTCTGATTATCATTCATTCCTGTTGGACATCTCATATTTCTCAAGTAATAGATAATATCTTGATACCAAACACAATCATCCATGTCACATGTATAGTCAATTTCAGAATGATTTATTTGATTTGCATCAAGATTGGATTGAGCCATCAGTTTTTCCAATCCTTGTCCTCTAACCAATTTAGTAATATAGATATCAATGTTGAATTCTTGGATCCTATTGATCCATCTGCATCTTCTCCCAAACACCTCTTGCTATGAGAAAATATCCTTCATGGCTGCACTTGCCACAAAAGCAATCACAACTACTCCCATCAAATAACATCTAAAAGCCTTGACTACCCTCACAAGTGCATAAGCTTGTTTTTCATTTATGTCATATTTCAATTCACTAGCCTACAAAGATTTACTAAAGAATGCAATAGGCTGCTCAAAACCATCCTTATTCTTTTGCAGCAACATTGCAACAATAGTGTGAAAATATGGAAAGGAAAAGATGTGCATTGGGATACTATAATCAGGTGCCTTAAGTACTGGTGCATCTTTGATAGCTTGCTTGATATTCTTGAAAGCTTCATTAGGCTCACCCTACCAATTGATAGCAAATCCTTTCTTTAACATCTTGGATATAGGTCTAGTGACCTCAACAAAGTTCATTACAAATCTCCTTAAGAAATTGACCTAACCAAAGAAGGACTGAATTCCTTTAATATTCTTTGGCCTCTGAATTTTATCAATGGCTACCACCCTCTCAGGGTCAATTCTCACTCCTTGCTTTCCAACTAAGTGGCCAAGCAACTTACCTTCAGTGACACCAAATGCACATTTCCTTGGGTTTAATGAAATGCCATATTCCAAAGCCCTCACAAATATTTTTTCTAAATGAGTACAATGCTCTTCTTCCTTTTTGGATTAGGCAGTTAAATCATCTTGATAGACAACAAGGATATCATCAATAAAATCTGAAAAGGAAACATCCATTTCCCTCTGAAAAGTAGCACTAACATTTGTGAGACCAAAAGGCATCCTCACATAAACATATGTCCCCCAAGGTGTTGTGAAAGCTGTCTTGAATTGCTCTGATTCTTTTACAATTACTTGATTGTAGCCAGAGAAACCATCCATCATAGACATCAATTCTGATCTAGTTACTCTCTGCAACATAGCTTCCATATTGGGCAGACAATAGTTATCCTTCAATGAGTTGATGTTCAAATTCCTGAAACCACACAAAGTTTGATGTCACCATTTTTCTTTCTCACAGGAACAAGGTTTGAAACCCAAGAAGAGTGCCTTATAGGCTTGATAATTCTAGCATCTCTCAGCTTCATTAATTCTTCTTGCATCTTGGGTGCCAAAGTGGGATTTATATGCCTTTATTTTTTCCATAAAGGTTTAGCATCTCCCTTCAAAGGAATAATATGATGAAACAAATCCTCTCTATAAACCTTTAGGTCATCATATGACCATGCAAAAACATGCCTAAATTTTCTCAATAACTCAATCAAAGATTTTCTCACATTGTGAGACATGTCCCTACCAATGTATATCTTCTTAGGTGCCTCATGTGTTCCAAGATTTATCTCCTCTAGATAAACATGATATTCTCTTTGGATATTCTTTTGAACTCTATCCTAGTTATCAAAGACAGTCTCCAAAATAACAAGCCCCTTGGGCACCTTGTTAGTTATAAGCTGAATAACTTCATTTCGAAGGACAATCTATTTTCCTTCTATTGACTCAACCAAAGTTAAGCAATCAAATTCTTGACCATGATACTAATCTTCACAACTCATAAACTTCAAGATATCATTATCATCATCAAAAACTTGCCAATTTTCAATATTGTCTGGTACACTAGGCCTAGCCTAAATTTCAACTTTAGAGATACTAGTAAATGTAATATCATTGGGATTGATTGCTATATTGGCTAACAAGTCAGCCATCTTATTATTACTCCTATCCTTCCACTCAATATTGAAGGCATCAAAAAGTTCAATCAAATCTCAAACTGCATTCCTATATTGTTTTAATCTTTTGTTCTTGGAAGCATATACTGACCTAACTTGGGACACCACCAACTTAGAATCACCAAAAACACTTAAGCACTTAATACCATGTTTTTGTGCCAACCTCAATCATAAAAACAATGCCTCATATTCTGCTATCTTGTTGGTACAAAATAAATTCAATGTGAAGGAAAATTTTTAGGTGTTTCCATTAGGAGAAATAAGTAAAATACATGTTCCTACTTAGTCCTTGCAATTTGCACCATCAAAATACATTGCCCACAAATCATCCTTCATAGAAATAACACTTACCTCAATAGAGATAGGTGACAAAATATATTCCTTCTCAAGCACAAGGATCTCTTCCCTAAAAGAATTAATATTAGTATCCACAAAACATGTAGTTTCATTATCAATACTTCTCTCAATCATGTGGCATACTCTTGGTTTTCGCTCAGTCTTGACAAACTGATCATCAATCTTGAAAGTGGCATAGGAAAAATCACACTATAAGCTTCCACCCATGGCAGCACTCCACCTTCTAAATAGTAGCATCCCATAATGAGGAGGGATGTCCACCACCAAAACACTCATTGTTAGCTCTTTCTCTGGATATGCTGCTAGCCTATATGGCATTGCATTGATATTCCCAATGACTGGTACCTCTCTCTAATCCATTGTAGAACATCTACCTTGAACTGTATCAACTTTAAGGCCCAACCTTTCCATAATCTTAAAAGGCATAATAGTATTAGAGGCACCACTATCAATCAAACAATTTCTTAATTTCATTCCATTCACAAAGACACTCAAAAAGAATGGATCAATGTTTTTAAGACTAGCATTGATAGAACTATCCAAATATATAGGAGGAATTTGAGATACAATTCCCTGAGCAGCAACACCTTTCAAAGCTTTATCCTGAAATCCATTGCATGCAACATCATTGTTATGAACATTATCTACCCATGCAATAGCTCTATCTTTATGTTTAGGGATCCTCAACAATTATGACAATGGAACCTTAACTGTAATTTGGGACAATACAGATAACATATCAACAGGAGCAGAGGAAGGAATCTCAATCTGCATAGCCTTAGTATCCTTTTGCTTATCTGATACATTAGGTGTATTGGACACCCTCATTTTTTCAATCTTAGCCATTATTTTAACTGGCTTCTCAATCTCACTAGAAAACCTTTCAACTCCAACTCCCTTAGGCTCACAATTCTTACCTTTTACATTCTTGAATTTCACCATGTGATCACCTTTTGGTTTGTTCTCATTAGGCTCTCTAAAGTTGGTACTTTTTATAAACATTCCTATAGCCTTCTCATTTGTATCCCTTGCCACCATGCCTCTAGTTTACACTTGGGCAATCATTTTTGCAGTAATCCTATCCATCTCTTCTCTAGAAGGTATTCTTAAATTTACTGGCTTAGAAGAAGAGTTCATGTTACATGTCTTCTTATCAATGTCTTTAGTATCAGAAAATACCTCTTGATGAAAAAGGGCCTAATTGTGTCTCTTCACATTTACATCTTCTTCTTCATCAAAATCAGAATCATCTTCATATCCTAGATATGAAGTAACCATGTTGCATCCAACATCATCTTGAGTCTCTTCTTGATCTATCTCCTCATTGCCACAATCTTGATTTGTAGCCATAGAATGTGCAACCACACAATGCTCTGCAAAATGAGGGGACTTGCATGCAACACACCAAGGTATCTCCTCCATGACATTTATTGAAACCTTTTTTAGATGGTCAGGGACACCTCTATCATTATTTCCTCTTGCAATAGGGACAATAGGCTTGCCATCCTTCCATTGGGTGTTGTAGGGGTAGTTCTATAATCTATTCTGCTTATTGAAATTTTTGTTGAACTGGGGCCTTTCATTGGTAGGAGCACTGATGTTCATATTTGTAGGTGCCTTCAAATCCTTCAATGCATTGAGCACATTATCCAATTTATCTTCTTCTTTCCTCCTAGTTCCAACATTCCTATCATTTTCTTTTTTGTATTTCTTGTCCCCAAACAACTTAGGGTCATCTCTCTTCCCACCCAATTTCTCTCATATCTTCATATTGTTCTCAATATTTACAAAAATCCTACAAGCATCTCTAAGATTTCTTGGTTCCTTATCCCTCAAAAAATATCCCATCTTTCCATCAAATGCATTGAAGTATGTAGTTAGACAAACATTGTCATCTAACCGCATAACTTGAAATAACTTATGCATACCCTTCTAAAATCTCATATTGAGTTCAACTCTAGATTCATTCTGATTTTTCCTTATGGTATTGAATTCATTCAACATGAAACTAGCATTAGGCCTATCACCATACTGCTCTTTAAAACATCTCTCAAAAGAATCCCAAGTATCAATACATTTGTCAGGAAGTCTCTTAAACCAATCTCTAGCATCCTCCATTAGAGATTGAACAAAAAATTTCATGACTACATCCTCATGCTCTACCTCATAATCATTAAGCATATCAACAAATAGCCTAAGATGCTCCTTGCAACTAATAGCATTATTACCAGCAAACTTAGGTACCTTATCTCTTATATCATTTGGAAAAGCATTTGGGTAGCTTGGTATCCCATCAAAACTAATTTTCCTATAGCCTTCTAGTTGCATAGGTCTTCTTTGAAATCCTAAACTAGTGTTCCCACTAGAATTATTATTTTTATCTAGATTCCCACCCACTTGCACATTTGACTATCTATTAGGATCAACAAATGAATTGGTAGATATATTAGGAATTAGATTACTAGTAGTAGCATTGTTAAGTGGAATAGTAGTGTTCATAGATGGCATACCTAGTTCAGTAGTAGAAGGGCCATGAACATTAGCTGATGAAGTCTTCAAGAACTAGATCTTTCTTCTTTTCTCTACAATAGAAACATCAACTTTAGATCTTTCCAACTCTTGAGCCAGAGCTTCATCCTCTTTTCTTTTTCTTTCTATCTTTGTCTCCCTATTTGATTTAGGAGGTGGGATCCCTGGTGTTGTCACTGGTTTTCTTTCTTGGACACCCACCATCTTCTGCTTTCCTTTTTCATTAATAACTATAGTAGGCCTAGTGATCTCATGTCCATTTCCACCCTTAGGCAATGGAGCATAACTTTGCACTTGTCTGATCATAGGGACCTCTTCATCAAACTCATGGTCTTGCAACAAGCCTTCCTACTCCCTTCTCAGAGCTTCAAGATCACCAAAAACATCATGCTACAACACCTTAGGAGTAGAAGCAAGAATCTTTTTCTTCTCCTTCATTTCATTAATTTTTCTTAAAAGAGACTGCCTCTCCATTAGAGCATTTACTTTTTCAGCCTCTCTCTCCTCTTGTAACCTTTTGTATATGGCATCATGTTCTACCAACTACAACCTAAGTGCATTTAGGTCATGTGGATCTATCATGTTGTCTTCATAGCTTGATGATACTTCCACATCAGTAGGATGCTGATATGGGAAATGCACTCACCTTGGTTCCATGGGCTGCCTTCTGAAATTATCTTCATCAAGATCTAAATCAATCTCAAAACCCATCTCTCTGGTTTGTTCATCCTAACCTGCAAGCAATGAATCCTTGTCTTGAAATACAGCCTCTGGGGTATCATAAAATTTATCTTTAGAGTGACCACCATCTGATCTAGAAACTCTATACTATGAACCTTCCTCACTTGAGGAGACATGTGGTGCTCTACCTCTAGTATTTATTTGTTCTCTTATGGGAGCACTAGTAGACTCACCATTTCTCCTGATCCAACTCTTCTTCTCCTGTCTAGGTAACTGCTCCAGAGTGACCTCCAGATTTTTTCTGACAAAGGACCTAGTATTCCTTCTTTTGTCCATCTTTAACAGTATGACACTAGTTCTAACCCTTTTGAGTCACGACCCACCAAAGTGGGAAATCCTTTAACTGAATACAATAGGAAAACAAGAGTGCACTTTGAAAACTTTTATCTCTAGACTCTCCCCAGTAGAGTCGCCACTTTGTTGGTGACTCAAATGGGTAAATTAATCTAGTCAATAAGATTTTGACATTACAATATAACCACAACTAGAGATTCTAACAAATATCCTTTTTCATTTTTGTTCTCCCCAATAGAGTCACCATTTTGTTGGGGTTTCCCTTTGATCTTCAACTTGTAGATTTATACTTTGATGGATAATTTTAATATAATTTGAACAATATCACCACTCCAAAGTCTACAAGGAAGAGGGCCAATTAACAAGGATCAGAGAGATCCTCCTACACTTTGAGCCTAAATGCTCAAGAAGGTGTACCCTTGATTCACTTCTTCAAAGGAATCCAAAATATTATACAACTATACCCCTTACTAATTGATTGAAAGATTTTATCATTTAATTTGTGTGTGTGATTGATGATGAACAACCTCTAGAGAATGGACCAGTGCCTTAACCAAGGGCAAAGAGTCACCTAATAACATATATCAACTGAACCCTAACTTAAACACACTTGAATTCAGGATAAGTGCTTTGTCTATTATCCTTCTGAATCACATATCAGGACATCAAATCATTATCTAGCCATGAACTCATTGAAACTACTTGAAAGACTTTAATCCTAACTTTGTTAGGAACTCAAAGATAATTTCAAAATACTCTTTGTTTACCATATGATAACCCACTTTGTGAAATTAACATATATGAGCTCAAGAACAAAATAAGAAGACATGCACAAACATGAGATTGGAATCGAAATGTATTCTCATTAAAATTTGCAGGATCAATACATTATCAAACAACAAAAACTGAGGGAAAAGACCCAAAATCCAGGCTCTCCTCGTTCAGTAAATTAACATCAACAATCAGGGACCAAAAAGAAAGTTTTGGAACCCTTACTAAGTAAAAAATGCTACAATATATACCCCCCTAGTCATCTTGGAAACCCAAAATAGGTTGAAACAAGCTACAGATGACTAGGGTTAGGGTTTCACCCACTAAACCAATTGAAACAGTAAAGAATGATGAAAACTAGTCGGGCATGACTGAGAAAGTACTACAAGTCATGGAATTCTATGTCAATTAGTCCTTTTAGCCACCTGCAACATGCCTTGAGCAACAAAACCATACTTCTCCTGGTACAAAAATATTATGCCACCGACCATAGAGAACCTCGAATCAATCGACAACAATCAGTGCCACCAAACTAATCAAAATCAGCTCCAAAAACCATACATTTTGGTACTTCCTGTCACTGGAAACCCTTTGCAAATTTGAATTTGAATTTCAACAGTTAGTTTCAGAGCACTAGTAGCGAATTGGTTGGCTACATTTAAATCTGGATCAACTTTAATTCACGGCTGTCAGATTTCTCCTTTTCGCAGACTTTATGTCTTAATCTTTAATATGACCTCAGTAACATTTAGCGAACTGGCAACTAAAGGGAATTGACCATTCATGGAATACTTTATACTACCGCTAGATAGTTTAGCGATTACGCAAGCACAGTGTTCACTAAATCACCATCTTTTTATAACTCTACTATTCTTCTTCGCAAATGAGTGAAACCTTTGAAAATTTGTTGGGCCACTAAACACTTTATCAGAAATGCCAAAAAGACTGAGAAACTTTACTGGGCCTGCATCAAGAAAATCGATGGTTCTCTCATCTTTACATAGACCTCCAAGATTCCTCCAGATCATAAGACAACCATTGGATGAAGAATCTTACCCTACTCTGACAACCCTCTAATAGGATATGATATCAACAGTTGGTGCATCTTCGCTTGTGTCAAAGAAAACCCATCAGATTATATGCTGACTGTTGATGCCATGCAAGTGTCAGAACCCACTGAACCTTGAAAAACTTGGCCCCACTAACAACATGTCCAGTCACACAACATGGATGAACCAAATAATAGCAAATTATCACACCTGGCATGTGGACCCACTGTAGTTTATCCCCTCTAAAAAAGGTAGAATTGATGTATGTCGCATGATCTTAAACCTCTGACACATCCTATATGATCATGCGCCTGTCATTGATTTTCTTACAATGTTAGGACCCTCTAACTACTCAAAAACTAGGTCCCACTGACAACTTCCATTGTATTATATCATCAACCAAATAGAGACCGCCATTTGTACCTACGTGTCACCATGGACCCATAGTTTGAAGCGCCATGTCATAAAGAGAATCAATGATCATTGTAAGATTGCCTCTGAAAAAACCCTCGCGAACTTACGACAACTATAGGATTGAAAAGCTATCAGAAAGATTGGGTCTGGGAAAGATTAAGTTGAAAACATAGGAAATATTAAGGCACTAACTTAGGAAAAATATTTCGCTGAGACTTAGGGAAATAAAACAAAGGGTCTGACATAAAACCCTAGTCACACGATCGCATAACATGAAAAAGGTTCATGCAATCATGTGACAAAGAGGTTAATAATTTAGCACATGCATTTTAGAGACTTAAGTGGCTTGAATAAAGTAACACAAAATTAGAACAAGGCCAAGGCATAAAATAGGGCTTTTTCACACCAACGGCTAGTTTTTTAAAAATTTGAACTAAGGGTTTAAGCTAGAGACCTAAAACCAACTGTAGAGACCAGAAGAAAAGGGCTAGAGCCATGAAATTTTTTCAAATTTCTAACAAGTGCTTCCACTATCAATAATCACATCACAACACTTACCTTCACACTTGCATCTAGTGCGAAACAAGCTTCTCCTTTGCTCAGGTTCATTCTCACCACTTAGCAGGACTCTTCTGTTAATCAACGTTTCTCCTCTTTCAGCATCTTCAGAATGTGATGATCTGGCATCTTCATCTACATGTACAACTCTGGCCTCACCTTTGTTTCTCCTATCTATCCTTACTTGGTGTTGAGGACATTCAAATGCCCTATGACCTTCTTCCCCACAACAAAAACATGTTCCATGGAATCCTCCTCTTCCAAATCCTTATCCTCCTCTTACAAACACATAATAGAAATAGAGAAACAACAACAATATGAAAGAACAAAAAATGGGCTTCTTATTATCTCCACAAATGTGGAATTATAAACTTTCAGAATGACAATATGAAAAGCCACATGGGAATTCCCTTAAAATATTCTGTAGGACAAAGCCTTGAATTATTACCCAGAACTATCCCAACTACCTAAGACAACACTATAGCCTTCCTTATATAGGCAATTTTCCACTGCTTGGGAAAGTTCAAGAATTTTAGCCAACAAGGCCGACCAAACTTAGAATTATTTTATTTTACAATTTATTACATCAAAGTCAGCTCAAAATAACTTTTGAAACCCAAATAGAAATTTTGAAGGAAAATCATTTTCTGCCATTTCAGGTGACCCAACTTCCGAAGACCATAAGTCATCACCAGTTGACCCGATTGACTATTATAACCCCATTTGAAAAAGGCCACAAAGCACTCTATAGGCTTGGTTCATGCAAACACCTATCACACAAATTTTTGACCTCATCTGGGGCTTCTAAACCTTCAAAACTGAGTTCAAAGTTTCTGTACCCTATTGCCAATATCGAAAATCTTCAATATCTACAAAGCTAGATTTGATCTTTCAATGAAACTTTACTAGCAAGTTGATATGAGCAAAATGAACCTCTAGGGAAGAAATCAGAACATTTCAAGATCAGATGACCAATTTACTAAAAAAATATCAAGCTCCATAAATAGAAGCTCCACACAAGATAGCTCTTATTGAAAAGAAAACATAAATATTTTTGGGTGATGCAAGGTTTCTCTTACACCCAAGATGCTCCTGCATCACATTTTCTTCAGTAGGTCAAGCTCATAATCAACAGGAATGAACTGTCACTTCAATTTATCCACCATCTGATCCTATCTTGTGATTTTATCTTTCCCTCTTCTATTTCGCACCAATTGAATCTTCTACCACCAGATCTTTGCATGACCCTTCAGTCTGGCCTTCGTAAATTTGACCCTATCAGGATCCTCAATATCTTCATACTCAAAATATTCTTTACATTCATTGATCCACTCGATCAACTCCTCTGGGTTAAGATTTCCTAAAAATGTAGGAACGTCAATCTTAGGTCTTTTCCCAATCTTGGAAATGGCCTGAAAAATTCTTTCTTCCTCCTGGTTCAAAATTTCACCTTCTTCTTGATCAAAATTTCCTTCTCCCTCAGCTTCATCCTCACTTTCATCTTTTACATTAAGATTCATTCCTCTATGAATCTCTTCTTGCAATGCTCGCACTTGTCTCTAGAGCGCTCTAACCTCAGGTGTTACAACACCATCTCTTACATGACGTTCCCTTCATGGAGGCATTTCACGCTTATTGCTAAAACCCTAACCACAGTCCTAGTGCAAACTACCTAACAGTCAGTGATTTGTTTACATGAAAACCCAAACCACAGTCCTGGTGCAAACTAGCTCACAGTCCGTGATTTGTTTATATAGAAATCCTAACCCACGATACTGGTGCAAACTGCCTCATAGTCGGCAATCTGTTTACACACTTAGGAACTCCTACCCCGATACCACTTGATGAAGGGTGCTCCCCTTAATACCACAAACACATAGCAGAAATAGAGAAACAACAACAATATGCAAGAATAGAAAATGGGCTTCTTATTATCTCCACAAATGTGGAATTACAAATTTTTAGAATTACAATATGCAAAGCCACATGGGCATTCCCCTACAAAATTATGTAGGACAAAGTCTCGAAGCAATACCTAGATCTACTATCCAGAACTATCCTAAACTGCCTAAGACAACACTACGGGCCTTCCTTATATAGGTAATTTCCACCACCTGAGAAGGTTCCAAAAATTTAGCCATTTAGGCCGACTAAATATAGAATTATTTATTTTTTACAATCATTACAAAAGGGTCAGCTCAAAAGAAATACAAAATATGATTTTAGGTAACCCAACTTCCAGAGGCCATTACTTTTTAACTGTAACTCCATTTTTCTATTGTAAACACTTTTCAGAAACACCATGATGAGATCTATAGTGCCTGACACACGCTAGCACTAGTTAGTCAGGGTCGATCGTGATCCAGAAACTCTAAGACCTTCAAAATTGACCTGAAAGATTTTGTACCCAAAAACCTCAATAACTTCACCAATACTGATGATGTGGCAATGGAAGTCAATTGGTATGTTGAAATGACTAAGATGAACCTCCACCCATGAAATCAGAACATTCCAAGATTGTATGACCAACTTACCAAAAATAGTAAGTTTCCATAAATAGAAACTTTGCACAAGATAGCCCTTATTGAAAAACAAACATAAATATTTTTTGGTGATGCAAGATTGCTCTTACACCTAGGATGCTCCTGCATCAGATTGGAAGCACTTGAGATGAACTTGAGGTTATTAGGAGACTTTTCTAGAATGGAGAGAACATTCACTGCTCTTAGTGTTTGCCCTACTTTGTCAAGAAGCATCAGTGTGAGCGGAGATTATGCTGGCAGCAATAGATCTAGAAATGAAGAAGACAAGAAGATTGAAGAAGGTATTTCCTTTCTTGTGAAGAGAGAACCAGATGGTAAGAAATTTTTAAATGTTGGAGTTGTCAATAATATGGTCATTTTGCATCTAATTGTCCTAAGAGAGTTAAAAAGTACAGAAAAAATTTCAAACCTAGAAGATCTAAGGAATGTTATTATGCTAATGATGAAGATCTTGAAACTAGTATAGAGAGAACTCTAAGTCAAAGTGATACTAAGAATAATGATGACATATGATTAGTAGCAATTAAAGAAGAGAATCCTAAAACTTATGTTAAGGAAGAAAAATCCTTAGCTTGTCAAGTTGAAAAGAAAGCTGATTGGATTATAGATAGTGGTTGTTCACATCATATGACTAGAGACATGAAAAAGTTCATAAAGTTTAACGATTATGATGGAGGAGTTGTTAGAGTTGGAAACAATGCACCTTGCTTGATTAAAGGTATATGATCTATTACCCTTGATGGAAAGACTAATATTGATGATGTTTATTTTGTGGATGGATTGAAACATAATCTTTTGAGTATTGGATAGTTAGTTGATAAGGGATATCAAGTTTGGTTTAAAGAGAAAACTTGTGTGATAAAGGATAAAGATAGAAATTTGATTGGAACTGGATCTAGAACTAGAGATAATGTATTTCAGTTGAATCCCACTTAGATGACATGTTTGATTAATAAAATTGATGATAGTTGGTTATGGCATAGAAGGTTTTGTCATATAAACTTTGACAACATTGTGAAAGTAAGTACTACACTTGCAGTCAGGGATTTGCCTAAAATTATGAAGCCTACTAACATGATTTTCAAAGAATGTGTGATGGCTAAATAGAAGATAATTTCTTTTCCCAGTAAGAAGTTTCCATTTGCAAAAAAGTTAGAGATTGTTCATATAGATTTGAGCGGTCCTACTAGGACTAGAGGATTCTATGGAGAAAGGTATTTTATGATTCTTGTTGATGATTTTACAAGAATGATGTGGATTGCATTTCTTAAGAAAAGTCTGAATCCTTTGATAAGTTTAAGATCGTTAAGAATAAAGTTGAGAATGAATCTGGAATGAAGATTAAATGTTTGAGATCTGATAGAGGTGGAGAATTTACTTCTAGAGATTTTAACACCTTTTCTGAAGAAAATGGCATTAAGAGATAGTTTTCAGCCCCTAGGACACCTGAACAAAATGGTATTGCAGAAAGAAGAAACATATGAGTGACTGAAGTAGCAAGAGCTATGTTATTTGAAAATAATTTGGTGAAGATATTCTGGAGAGAAGTAGTGAACACAACAGTGTATACAATGAACAAAGTACAAATCAGAGCAGACACAACCAAGACACCCTATGAATTATGGTTTGGACATGCACCCTCAATTAAGTATTTTAGAATTTTTGGAAGCAAATGTTATATAAAGAGAGATGATGATATTGGAAAGTTTGATCCTAGAAGTGATGAAGGTATATTTCTTGGATATTCTTTGAAAATCAAAGCCTATAGATGTTACAATAAAAGAACTAAGACTATTGTTGAAAGCGCAAATGTTAAAGTTGATGAAAAATTTAAAATTCGGGAAAGAATGCTTGATTATGAATTAGATGAAGAAGCTCATCCTAAACCTAACACTAGAACTACTGAATTATTTAATGAGACTAACAGTGATTTGTTGAATGAAAGCCATAGTGAAGTCATTGAAGAGCCTACACCTGAAGTGAGATCTGAGACAGTGACACCTAACAAGAATTTATCAAGAAATCATCCTATTGAGAAAATTATTGGAAGCATTAAAAGAGGAGTTCTAACTCAGAATAAGGTACAAGAATAGTTATGTTTGATTTCTCAAATTGAATCTAAAACTACTAGTGAAGCTTGTGAAGGTGAAAGTTGGACTAATGCTATGAAAGAAGAACTAGATCAGATTGAAAAGAACAAGACATGGGAATTGGTCCCTAGACCTAAAGACAATAATGTTATTGGAACTAAATGGGTATTTAGAAACAAGATGAATGAACAAGGAGAAGTAGTAAGAAAAAAAGAAGGATTGGTATGTAAGGGATACTCACAATAAGAAGGAATTGACTATGCAGAAACCTTTGCACTTGTTGCAAGAATTGAAGCAGTAAGAATGTTTTTGGTTTATGCAGCTTATAAGAAGTTTAAAGTATATCAGATGGATGTGAAGTCAACATTTCTGAATGGAGAATTGGAAGAAGAAGTCCACATTGAGCAGCCTAAAGGTTTTCCTTTGACTCAAGAAGGAGACATGGTATGTAAACTGAAGAAAGCCTTATATGGACTAAAGAAAGCACCTAAAACTTGGTATGCAAGATTGCATAGGTATTTGTTAAAGTTGGGATTTACAAAAAGAACATGTGATAGCAATCTGTACACAAAAGAAATTGAAAATGGTTTGCTAGTTGTAGTTATTTTTGTTGATGACATTATTTTTGGAGGAGAAGATGAAGCTAGTGACAAATTTGTTGATAAAATGAAGACTGAATTTGAAATGAGTATGATTGGGGAAATGAAATAATTTTTGGGATTACAGATAACGAAGAGCAATGATGGTATCTTTGTGAGTCAGAAAAAGTACCTGAATGACTTGTTGAAAAGATTTGGAATGGAGAACTTTAAACCAGTTGGAACACCTATGGTAACTGGACATAAATTATCTAGCACAAATGAAACACCAATAGTTGAATAGAAGAAATACAGATCTATGATTAGAGGATTGTAGTACTTGAGTCATACAAGACCTGATATAGCACATTTAGTTGAAATTGTAGCAAGATTTCAAGTTGAACCTAGAGAATCACATTATGCAGTAGTAAAGAGGATACTAAGATATTTAAGAGGCACAATGGACTATGGATTGTGGTATGAAAAATCTGATGATTTTACCCTATGTGCATATACAGATGCTGATTGGGGAAGCAATGTTGATGATAAGAAGAGCACCAGTGGTGGAGCATTTTTCCTTGGAGGAAGATTGGTTTCTTGGCTAAGCAAGAAGTAGAATTGTATCTCACAGAGCACAGCAAAAGTAGAATATGTAGCAATAGCAAACAATTGTAACCAAATAATTTGGATGAACCAAATGTTGAAGTATATTGGAATAAAGTTTGTTGAACCTATTGTCATAGATTGTGACAACACCAGCATAGTTAGTATGTCTAAAAACCATGTATTACATTCTAAGATAAAACATATAGAGATTAAGTATCATGTTGTAAGAGAAAAATTTGCTGAGAAAGAAGTTAGACTTGAGTACATAAGTACAAAGGAGTAGATAGCAGACATATTTACAAAGCCTTTGCCTAAGGATACATTTGAGTATTTGAGAGGTATGCTTGGGGTTATGCCCCAGCCTACTTTTGAGAAGTGATGCAATTGGTTGCATCTGTCCAGTAGTATATAAGCCTTATTTTTCTTCTAGACTGGATGTTGCTACTTCCTCTATGGGGGGTATATGTATCTAAGTTGAGTCATGAGGACGCTAGTGAATGTATTTTTTTGAATAGTGTCTTTTGACATTGGAGTTGTTGCTGACATAATGACAAGATTTCTATGATTGATGTCAATGGGGGAGAAGTGTACATGAAAAAACTATTTGTACTATTTGAATAGGAAAATGAAGCAAGATTTGATTGATGAAGAGGATTTGAAATATTTTCTAGAAGTAGCAGTATTACAATATTGGATTTTTGGAACATTGGATGTTTTTTCATCTATGTTGCCATCAATGCCAATGGGGGAGATTGCTAGGAATGAATGTTAAATGTTTGGAAGCCATTTTGTAGTAGTTGTTGTTGCATTCATGACTATGATTGTCATTAATGTCAACAGAGTGATTTACGGGAGACTTACAAAGAAGCAAACAATGTTTGGATTAGCGCATGTGGGATATTGCAGTTGGAGCTATGAGATATTGAGGATATACTCTTTGATATGTTATATTTTTATGGTTAAGAGTGCATACAATAATTCATTTATTCATGGAAGTTATGAGCATTTCGGTGGAAGTAGTATTCAGGCAGTGTTCTTGAGTAGCAGTTTGTGGAAATCGGATGATATCTCCTAATCAGGATGGAATCTAGTTTTGTGTAGTTAAAAGGAAGTTAGAGACACATTGTTAGTGATGTGGATGATAATGAAAACTTTGAGGTTGCACAGGTGAAGAATTATTGTAGTTGGAAGCTGACAGTTTTGTGTAATTTTGATGTAGCGCGTGGAAACTTTTATTTTGTAATTGCATGCTGACTCATTTGTAATTACTTGAGTGTGGTATAAAGGAAGGAATTTTTTTCCTTATTATAGCATGGTTTGTTGTGTTGATGTACATATGAAGTGAAGAAAAGAGCTAATGCAGTTGTGAAAGTGAATTTGTGAGGGAAGACATGCGAAGTACAGAGATCTGAAATTGAGATCTAGTGTAACAGTGAGTGCAGTTTGGCATAGTCAGAGATGAGGTAACATATTATTGAGATCAGTAATATTTTGGTATTATTCCATTGATTAATAAAAATATTAGTTGGACAGTGTGTTCAGTGATCTTACCTTGAAGCTGTTTGGGCAGTGGGTCCTTTTATCTTCCATAACTCTTAACAGGGTTAGAATCTTTTAACAGGGATTTAAAATCTCCTAATAGGGATTCATATGTACTGAATGTATTTCATAAGACTCCTAACAAAGTCCATCCTTTCACAAGGAATATTCATATTAGTGCATCTTTTTTGGGCATCATTCCCACTGGGGTTTACTCTTTGATCAAGAGGTTCGCTAGTCAACATATCTTGTGTTATTGTGTATGAATATCTTTCTATGGTTGGTAATTATATTTCTTACATGGTTTAATGTTGTTAAAGTTGATAAAAGTTATAATTATTAGATAATTGATTCACCTCACCCCCCCCTCTCAGTTATCTTGGTGGACTTTACTTTCTAACAAAGAAAAATCATAGAAGAAAAACATTCCCAAAGATGTGAGTAGCTAAACTCTTCTTTGGAAATGATAATGGTAAAATGACAAGAGATTAATATGTTTGTAAAAAAAATTCTACCAAGGTTCTTAATAAGCTAGGCATTAAAGGAATTCATACAGGGTTTGGATGATATACGAAATGCACCATTTATTTCACTCCTAGAAAATGTTCATAGAAGATTATCATGTATACATTTTCTCTTGTTGATAATTAAAATAAGTAAAAGAAGAACCTAGATTTTATGGAAAACTGGAAAGCAAAAATCCTTTATGACTCAGTATCTCTAAGAAGAAATCTGGAAGAAGCCTTTAAACAATGACATAGACACTCTTCCCAAGAATTAGGTATAATCCTTATGTTTCTTCTCTCAGTGTTACTGGCATATTTTTTGCTACTCCTATGTGCTGCTTCTCCTCCCCTCTACCTGAGTGTTGTCTCCTTTTCAATTCCTCCTAACATGTTTTACTTAAAATCTAATCTTATCTTGCTGCATATTTCTTCTCCAACACTGTTTCCTTCAATTTTTATTTGTTGTTGCCTTTGATTACCTCTCCTCACTGTGCGTAATCTCCTCCTTCTCATATACTGAGTATATTGTTTGTTTTTCCCTATGCTGTGTAGTGTTTTTACTTCATAAAATACTCATTCCTCTCTCTATGTTCCCTTCTTTTCTGAGGATCATCTTTTCTTTTATTTTTCATATCCCCTCCCTTTCTTCATAATACTAGTCTTCTTTTAAACATGTGTGCTAGTTTATTTCTCCAACCAATGGTGCACGTTTCCTTTAAACCTACACACCACTCTCTTTACATTAGTTCTACTCTTAGACATGGCACACATGGAGATTAGAATCCCATGTTAAGTTAGACAAACATAGTATCCATGCTTCATCTGTCACCTTCAATCTGATGTATATGCCACTGATAGAGTCTAACAAAAATTATCAAGGTTCACTTATCATTACTTCATCACTAAAAATCCTCTAGTCATGGTTTAACTTACACTTGGCATCTTAAATAAAATTGAGCCTTGAATGCTAAGTTAACACTTAGTCTGTTGATTTAACCATCTCCTGTTCAATAATTTAGTCATTTTTCCCTTATAGAAATTATATTATTATATCATTTTTATAAAAGATTCGAAAGCATAAATATATTCATAGTACATATATTTCTTCTTAAATAACTTTTGATTGTCCAAATCTAACATAACTAAAGAAATTAATAAAAATTCTTTTCTTTCTATGTAATTAAAATTATCTTAAAACATAGTCGATATCTCATGAAAACAATTAGATTTATATAATACACACACGCAAAGAATCTCATGAATATCCTATTGGAAATATAGATGGAGTAACTGAGAGGGGGGGTGAATCAATTAACCACAAACATATTACCACAGATCCCTTAGATGTCTTAATAAATCATTTGCTGCTGTTACTCGGTAAACATACAGAGAAATGATGAAACATGGTTATTGCAGTGAGTATTAATTATAATTGTTCTTAAGTATTCATCAGTCATTAACATGCATGCATAAAGAAAATAACATGAACACAAGAGACTCTAGATTTAATGTGGAAACCCAATATGGGAAAAACCACCAATGTAACTAGTTACTATTTTTCACTCTTCTGAAGTGAGCCCTGTTAGGAGCCAACCCAGTTAAAGGTTACAAAACACACTGTTAGGTGTGACCTTCTTAGAGGATTTAATCACCCTGTTAGGAGTGGCCTTGTAAGAGGTCTTTAAAATAATTCAATAGAACTGTCACCTTGTTAGAGGATTTACAAAATGGCTATTAAACCAACTCTGTTAAGAGATTTTGAAATCACTGCTACAATGGTAAGAAAGTAACAATGAAGTGACCTGAATAATGATGCAACTAAATTACTGATTATCGATCTTTGTTCTGCCTCACTAGATCCTTCCTAATCAAATATATCTCTGCTGCTCCTCAAGGATATCTAATCATCCTTCAAAATTGGCTCACACTTTCTTTCTTTTCCACTTGCACACACTTTTAATTCACAACTTGACCTTCTATATATACCATTCAGATTGTCCATTCAGATTGTCAAGTTAGCACTAATAATTATTACAAACATTAACACTCATTACAACAGTTGGCTGAATAAACAAACAAAATTCTTTACTGGGCCAACCTGCCTTGTAAACACTAATCTGAAAAGATTTCCTTCGGTGACCGAGAGAACTCGGTAAGCACTATGAATTCTGCAACATCCTTTTGAGACCGAGTGAACTTGGTAAACACTAACTTTCATTTGATAACCATGGAAGCTTATTTAACACTATTTTCTGCCATACTTTCCTTTGACGCCTGAAAGATCTCGGTAGACACTGAAAACTGCCTGCTGACTGACCAAGCTTGGTAAACACTGGGAATTGCTTTGCTAACCAACTAAGCTTGATAATTGATATGACATTTGTGTGACATCAAAGAAAACACACAATTAATCCAACAATCTCCCTCTTTGGCATTGATGGCAACACAACATGTCATAGCACAATGAAATTCCATAGAAAACATAGAGTAAGGAACATATCAAATTTCTTGAATTATGACAGCAAACTCTCCCTCTTTGATAACACATGCCAAAGACAACACATATCAGGTGAATAGCAATGTACCTTGAGTACTGATTCATATGCAATGATTCCTTGACTAAGCTACATCAACTAACTGATCTTCAATATGCTCTGGTTGATGCATCACTAAAACTTTATTTAGTGAGCCTCAGATAGGGGAATGACCCCTAACTTTCCTCTTAGATACAAGAATACATCATTAGGTAGTGGCTTGGTGAATATATCTGCAATCTGTTCTTTTGTATGAATATATTCCAACCTAATTTCCTTGTCCTGCACCAATTCTCTAACAAAGTGATATTTAATAGCAATGTGCTTGGTTTTGGAATGCATAACTAGATTCTTTGAAATATTTATTGCACTTGTATTATCAAAAAATATAACAACTGGTTCTTTGATCTCAACCTTCATGCCTTCCAATAACTATTTAAACCAAACAATATTAGAGCAGTTTACTGATGCAGCAACATATTCTACTTCTGCTGTGGATTGGGATGTGCAATTTTGCTTTTTATTGGTCCAAGATACCAACCTCTTGCCAAGAAAGAATGCTCCACCACTTGTACTCTTTTTGTCATCAATGTTTCCTGCCCAATCAGCATCAGTAAACACTTTTAAGTCCAGATTGCCTCCAAATTTATACCACAAGCCATAATCTTCAGTTCCTTTCAAGTATCTCAAGATTCTTTTGATTGCCATCATATGATTTTCTCTGGGTTTTGGTGAGAATCTTGCTACTATACCAACTGCTAAGGCAATATCAGGCCTTGTATGAACTACATACTATAATTTTCCAATCATTGATCTGTATAAGGTCTGATCTACTTCTTTTGAATTATCATCTTTGGTAAGCTTCAGTCCAGTACACATGGGGGTACCAACTGGTTTTGCATCTTCCATACCAAACTTCTTAAGTATTTCCTTGATGTATTTAGACTGAGTAATGTAGATACCATTCTTGCTCTGCTAAATTTGAAGACCAACAAAGAACTTTATTTGACCAAACATAGACATTTCAAATTATTTTTTCATTCGCTCTAAAAATTCTTTGCACTGATCATCATTAGCTGTAAACACAGTATCATCCACAAATATTTCTACCAAAACAATTTTGTTATCTGGTCCTTCCTTGATGTACAAACTATTGTTATCATTAGCTCTTTTGAAACCAATTTGAATAAGATAGTTATGTAATCTTTCATACCATGCTCTAGGGGCTTGTTTTAGACCATACAATGCTTTGTGTAACTTGTAGACCATATTTCTTTTGTCTGGATCAACAAAACCTTCAAGTTGCTCAATGTAGACTTCTTCATCAAGAATACCATTGAGAAATGCATATTTTACATCCATCTGATATACCTTAAATCCTTTATGTGCTGCATATGCAAGTAGAGTTCTTACACCTTCTAATCTTAAAAATAGGAGCAAAAGTCTCACCATAATCTATGCCCTCTTCTTGAGAATATCTTTTACACACCAATCTAGCTTTGTTTCTTGATACTTGACCATCTTCATTCAACTTATTCCTGAATACCCATTTTGTTCCAATTACATTTTTATCTTTAGGCCTAGGTACAAGAGTCCATGTTTTGTTCTTCTCTATTTGTTTTATTTCTTCATTCATAGCCTCAATCCAACTTTCATTTTCCAATGCATCTTTGACGTTTCTAGGTTCAAAATTAGCAAGTAAAAATGTACCTTTTAGTTTACTTCTTGTCATAGTACCATCTGATTTGTTTCCAATAATCTAATCTAGTGTATGATGCCTCCTGACATACTTGGCCAACCTAGGGTCCTTGCCTCTTGAATGAGTTATATTGTCATCTTCTTGAATTTCATCTTTAGGTTCAGGTTGCTCAACCTCGATAGATATTGGCTTGGTAGCTTTAGACTAAGACTTGGGTCCTTGTGACTCAGTTTGAACTTCTTCTTGTGACTCAATTTGAACTTCTTCTTGTGACTTGGTTACTATACTGGGCTCGGTAGATGCAGTCTCCTTATTGAAAGATGTGTCTGGTAATGTATCAGGTTCAATGTAAACTAATCTCCTATAATCCTTTGGTTCCCTTTTTCTTTCTTCTTCAGTCTTTTCTGCAAACTCATCAACTTTCACATGTGCACTTTCTATGATTTTGTGAGTAGACAAAACTCAGACATCTATATGCCTTACTTTTACAAGAATATCCCAAAAATATTCCTTCATCACTTTTTACATCAAATTTGTCTTTTCTAGATTCTTTTAAGATGTAACACTTACTACCAAATACTTTTAGGTAACTTACATTGGGTTTATAGCCATACCATAACTCATAAGGAGTTTTGAATGTGTCTTTCTTCAATTGTACTCAGTTTAAGGTATGAACTGCAGTGCTGATAGCTTCCTTCCAGTATTTCATAGCAATGTTCTTTTCAATCATTAGAGTTCTTACACAATCCATGATAGATTTGTTCCTCCTTTCAGATATTCCATTCTGCTCAGGAGTTCTTGGGGCTGATACCTATCTTTTGATTCCTCTTTCAATGCAAAAATTATTGAATTCATGGGAGATGAATTCACCACCTTTGTCTGATCTCAAGCACTTCATTCTTTTTCCTGTTTCCTTTTCTACTCTTGCCAAATACCATTTGAATTTCTCAAATGCTTCAGACTTTTCTCTTAGATACATAACAGTCATCATTCTAGAGTAGTCATCAACAAAGAGAATAATTTTTTTTTCTCTAGTATAGCTTTCAATTCTAATAGGTCCACATAAATTAGTATGCACAATTTCCAAACTTTCTTCAAACTGATAGTTTTTACTTTTAAAGCTAGTCTTTCCCATTTTTCCAATCTAACAATTCTTGCATAGACCAACATCAAGTTTTTTCAAAGTAGGAATGCCTCTTACTTTCTTGAATTTGATTATTTTCACCATGTTATCAAAATTTACATGACATAACCTTTTGTGCCATAACCAACTTTCTTTCTTTGCCATGCATGAATTCAACCTTGAATCCAATGTTGATTAGTTGTGCTACACTTAGAAGATTATGCTTTAGTCCTTCAACCCAATATGCATTATCACATATAAGTTCTTTGGTTAATGAGATTCATCCTCTTCCTTTTATGCAGCAAGGTTCATTGTTTCCAAACCTTACATTACCACCATCATAGTCTTCAAGGTGTTCAAACTTTGTTTTGTCACCAATCATATGATGTGAACATCCACTGTCTATGATCCATGTATCATTTTTTCTTATATGAGAGATAAGTGCCATCTCATCTTCATCATCATCAAATTCATCTTTTACAACAATGAAGACAATTTCTTCTTCACTATCATTAGGATCATTAGCCAAAAAATATGTTTTCTTACATTTATCCTTGAATGATTTGAAATTACTCCTGCCATTATACTTGTGACCTTTCTTCTCATCCTTGCTTTGCTTGTTTGGGCACCTAGTTGCAATATGACCAATTTCTTCACATGAAAAATAGATTAAGGGAGTTTTAGCTTTGTATTTACCTCTACCTCTAGTATATTTCTTTGCAATTAATGCTTCAATAACTTCAAGATCACTATCAGAACTTTCCTCTGATTCTTCTTCACTCTCTAACTAGATGTCCTTTATTTTCTTGCCCTTCTTAAGTGAAAGTTTGGCCTCAAATGCTGATTCAATATTTTTGGAAGTTGGAACATAGTTGTCATAGTTATCCAACTCAAAGGCTGTCAATCTTTCCACTAAAGCATCCAAAGTTATATTGTGATTTTCTTCGCATCTTCTTTCTTGAATAGCAGACACTCTTATTGCATAGATAGGAAGTAATGTTCTAAGAACCTTACTTATAAAAGTTTCATCATCAATTTTTCCTCCAGAAGCTTTGATTGCACTAACACTTACCTTGATCCTTTCAACATATTTTGCAATGTTTTCATCTTCTCTCATTTTCATCTGATCAAACTATCATCTTAGGCTTTTTGCTTTGGCTCTCTTCACATTTTCATCACCACCATAAAGTTTTTTTAGCTTGTTTCACATTACATAAGAAGTTGTGCAGTCTTTGATCTCATCAAATTCTTCATAGCTGAGAGCTGATGCAATGTCTATCATCATGGTGTTATG
The DNA here is from genome assembly GCA_027943335.1 of Chamaecyparis obtusa. Classification (NCBI taxonomy): domain Eukaryota; kingdom Viridiplantae; phylum Streptophyta; class Pinopsida; order Cupressales; family Cupressaceae; genus Chamaecyparis; species Chamaecyparis obtusa. The sequence goes on from BSBK01005470.1 coordinate 137,444, forward strand.
GTTCTTTTTCTTTGTAATGTCTTCAATAGTTAATGTGCCAGTAGGAGCTGTATATTCTTCATCAATATATTTGCATCCTGAATCACCAATGGAAGCTAGATGAAGTCTCATGAGACCTTTCCATGCTGAAAAGTTATCTTTGTTAAGCCTTGGAATTTCTCTCTTGTAAGACATCCTGATCTTTAGCTTAGGTCCTTGAAACCCTTCCTGCAAGCACCAAAAGCTCTGATACCAATTGTTGGAAATATAGATGGAGTAACTAAGAGGGGGGGGGGGGGCGAATCAGTTAACTACAAACATATTACCACAGATCCCTTATATGTCTTAATAAATCATTTGCTACTGTTACTCAGTAAACATATAGAGAAATGCTAAAACTCAGTTATTGCAGTGAGTATTAATTATAACCGTTCTTAAGTATTTATCAGTGATTAACATGCATCCATAAAGGAAATAACATGAACACAAGAGACACCAAATTTAACATGGAAACCCAATATGGGAAAAACCACCAATGTAACTAGTTACTATTTTTCACTCTTCTGAAGTGAGCCCTGTTAGGAACCAACCCGGTTAAAGGTTACAAAACACACTGTTAGGTGTGACCTTGTTAGAGGATTTAATCACCCTGTTAGGAGTGGCCTTGTAAGAGGTCTTTGAAACAATTCAATAGAACTGTCACCTTGTTAGAGGATTTACAAAATGGTTGTTAAACCAACTCTGTTAAGAGATTTTGAAGTCGCTGCTACAATGGTAAGAAAGTAACAATGAAATGACCTAAATAATGATGCAATAGAATTTCTGATTATAGATCTCTATTTTTCCTCACTAGATCCTTCCTAATCAAATATATCTCTGCTGCTCCTCAAGGATATCTAATTATCCTTCAAAATTCGCTCACACTTTCCTTCTTTTCCACTTGCACACACTTTTAATTCACAACTTGAGCTTCTATATATACCATTCAGATTGTCCATTCAGATTGTAAAGTCGACACTAATAATTATTACAAACATTAACACTCATTACAATAGTCGGCTGAATAAACAAACAAAATTCTTTACTGGGTCGACCTGCTCGGTAAACACTAATCCAAAAAGATTTCCTTCAGTGACCAAGAGAAATTAGTAAGCACTGCAAATTCTAAAACATCCTTTGGAGACCAAGTGAACTTGGTAAACACTAACTTTCCTTTGATAACCATGGAAGATCGGTTAACACTTTTTTTTTCCATACTTTCCTTTGATGCCTGAAAGATCTCGGTAGACACTGAAAACTGCCTGCTGACCGACTGAGCTCGGTAAACACTGGGAACTACTTTGCTGACTGACTAAGCTTGATAATTGATATGAAATTTGTGTGACATCAAAGACAACACACAATTAATCCAACAATCTCCTTCAGACAATTGTATCCAACATATCCAAACTAAAATCTATGTGGTATGTGCTTGCGACCATTCTTATTCTGGTCTCATCCCTGCCAACAAGATAGATCATTCTACCTCAATCACATTTTTGTCTTTGTCTCCTATCATGCATAATCAAAATCAAATGATCATCAGTAGGTTAGTCTCATAAACCCAAAATCAAATATAAATTTCTTAACTTATTTGACATTTCAATTTGGTCAGCAGTTTTAACTCATAAATGTATTTCGTAATGCATGTAAAAAAATTTCTTATAACATCATACTTTCATTTCATCTATGTAATTAATCATAACGTAATTATAAAAGCATAATAAAACCATATCTAAATCAATTATTTAATACAACTTGGGTCAACAAACCTTTGACCAAGTCAACATAAGTCTAAAAGAGTCACTCAAATAGTCCTAAAATCTAGGAGAACCAAATCTAGTTATGACATATGCACTCATATGTTCTCATCTTTGTTTTTTTAACTAGGGGGTTTACTTTGTAATATCATTTCAACTGATTCAATGATGTGAATTTAGTCAATTCAATTCAATCAAATTAATCAATTCTATTGCATTCTTGCTAAGAATATAATTTAATCTTTTCATATTGATTCTCTCTTGTGATTATGCTTTCCATTTAGCCTCTATATATTGAATGGCTACCTTCATAGCCAAATCTTACATAGTATCAAATCTCATTGAATATGATTGGTTAGTATTTATAACAATTTTTAGTGCAATTTGGGACCTATTTATCTTTGTGGCATTCTATTGTAGACCAAAATTAGAGCTTTTTGGTGCAAATATCAAGTCACCATTGTGGTTAGGAGATGAAAAAATCCCAAAATAGACCTTTATTTCATCCAAATCAAACCTTGGAGGAAAATCTATGGGCATTTTATGTTTGGAGGTGTGGTCATGATTAAGGCATCTTATTGCACAAATGATTTTCAAACAATGACATTTTAGTCATCTATGCTCCATTTTGTGAGTATTATAAATGCCTTCTTCTTATGCATATCCGTTGAAAATTAGTCTAGCTTTGTTTCTTGTAAGCTCTCCATTCTCATTCACCTTATTTCTAAAAATCCATTTAGTACCAATAACATTCTTATCTTTTGCTCTAGGTACTAAAGTCCATGTCTTGTTTTTCTCTATTTGTTATATTACTTCATTCATTGCATTTATCCATTCATCATTCTCAAGTGCAACATTAACATTGTTTGGTTCAAACTCACAAACTAAGCATGTATTATGTCTTAACTTACTTCTTGTCATCATGCCATCTTTCTTGTCTCCAATGATTTGGTTCTCAGAATGATGCCTTTTGACAAATCTTGCTAGCACTTGATCTCTCCTTTATTCTTCATTCTGTTTAGGTTTAATTCCTTTCTCAGTAGCTTCTTCCTATTCCTCAGATTCCCTTTGTTGTTCCTTGGTGTTATTTTTTAGATGCTCAATCAACTCAACCTGTGGCTTCAGTAGGTACTCTGGATGCTCAACATAAGTAAATCTACCATAGTCTTCCAGCTCCTTATTGCTTTCTTCCTCATTTTTATCATCAAATTCATCAACTCTAACATTATCACTTTCAATCATCTTATTAGTGACCTTATTTAGACACTTGTAAGCTTTTCTTTTAGTAGAATATCCAAGAAATATTCCCTCATCCCCTTTAGAGTCAAATTTCCCATTCCTATAATCTTTCATAATAAAACATTTGCTACCAAAAATTCTTGAGTAACTTACACTCGGTGTGTAACCAAACCATAACTCATAGGGTGTTTTGTTTTTGTCTTTCTTCAATTGTACTCAGTTTAAAACATATAAAGTTGTGCTAACTGCCTCTCTCCAGTATACTTGTGCAACATTCTTTTTTAACATCAGTATCCTTGCACAATCAATAATTGATCTATTTCTCCTTTCAACAATCGCATTCTGCTATGGTGTTCTAGGAGTAGAAACCTATATTTTTATGCCATGATCATTACAATAGTTAGTGAATTCATCAAAAATAAACTCATCACCTCTATCAGACCTCAAGAATTTTAGTTCTTTCCTAGTTTCTTTTTCTACTTTTTCTTTGTACCATTTAAACATTTTAAATGCCTCATGTTTCTCTTTCAAAAATATGATAGTCATCAATCTAGTGTAATCATCAACAAAAAAATAAAATATATATCTCCATAGTAGCTTTGAGTTCTCATGGGACCACATAGGTCAGTGTGAACTAACTCCAAGATTCTTTTTGTTGAATAGTCTTTACTCTTAAAACTAGATTTTTTCATTTTCCCCTTTTGGCATTCATGACACATAACATGATCAGGCTTTGTTAGGCTAGGCAGACCTCTAACCTTTTTCAAGTTGTACTAATCTTAATCTTGTTATCAAAATTTACATGACATAACCTTTTATGCCATAACCATGCATCCTCATTTTTCATCAGTAAACAAGAAGTCTCAGCATTGTCAAGATAAAATAAGTTACCTTTAGATTGTCCTCCTATTCCAATAAGCCTTCCACTTTCATCAAATATCTTTAACTTCTTCCTTTCAAAATCTTATCACTAACCTGAGATGTTAAGTTGTGCCACACTTAGAAAATTGTAATTTAGTCCTTTTACCCAATAAGCATTATCACATTTGATTTTATCATTTATCAATAAAGATCCTTTTCCTCTAACCATACATGGTGTATCATTACCCATTCTTACTGATCCTCCATTATTATGCTCAAGATGATCAAAATTTTCTTTATCACTAGTCATGTGATGTGTACAACCACTATCTATGATCCAAGTATCATTTTTACTCACTTTAGAAATGAGTGTTGTCTCTACATACCTTTCTTCTTCCTTAGAATCATCCTTCATCGCAATAAATACTACTTCAACATCATCACCTATGTTGGTATCGGTATCATTTTCTTTAGCAATGTAACATACCTTTTTGCCCTTATCTCTATGATCTTGGTTGTCTTTGTTGTAGTTTTGGTAACTTATGTCATTTCTCCTTCCATAGCTTCCTTCACCAGATCGATCTTTGTTTCTATCTTCTTCTTTCCTATTCGGGCATCTAGCAACAATATGGCCAACTACTTTACAGTTAAAACATGCTAAAGGTAATTTACCCTTTTATCTACCTTTACCTTTAGGTAATCTCTAGGCCATAAGAGCTTCAAGTTTATCAAGATCATCATCAGTATTGCTATCACTATCATTATTTATATTATATCTACTACTAGACTTACCAATCTTTAGAGAAGACATGAAAGAAGACTCAACAAATAGTACAACACTATTATCAAAATTGTTCAACTCAAAATTTGTTATCTTACCAAGAAAACTATCAAGAGTAAGATTATTGCCAGGTGCAGAACTTATTTCATGTATAGCAGATACTCTAATGGCATAAGCATGCAACAAGGTTCTTAGAATTTTACTTATCATTGTATCTTCATCAATGACACCACCAGATCTTCTGATAGCATTGACTACCTCCTTTATTTGGTTTGTATAATGTACTATGTATTATCCTTCCTTCATTTTCATATCATCAAACCTGCATCTTAGGCTTTCAGCTCTAGCTCTCTTGACATTAACATCACCACCATAGGCTTGAGAAAGTTTAACCCACATCTCCTTTGCAGTAGTGCAATCTTTGACATCCTCAAATTCAGTGTCAAATAGAGAAACAACAATCTCTATCATAGTAATGTTGTGTTCATGTTGATCTTTTAGTTGATCAAGAGTCAATGGTCCAGTCGTCGATTGTAAGTAGCCATTTTCAAGTAGATGTAAGGCAGAATCTCTGATCCTGTATATATGAAGTTTCATTTGACTTTTCCATATAGTAAAGTTGTCCTTGTTCAACTTCAACATCTCCCTCTTATACATCTTGTGATCTTTCTGGTGAAGTCCTTAAAACTCTATTCCAAGCAATCAATGCTCTGATACCAATTATTAGAATAACTAGGAGGGGGGGTGAATCAGTTAGAGCAATTATCCTACAGTTCCAAATCTTAAGATGTAACTTTAAAAACAATTTCAATAAATTTTGTAGCTCAGTAACAAAAAATATTAAACTGTCTATGCCTTTACTGATTACTAGTTAATTAACTCACAGTAATTACCAATCAAATCAAATATGTAGTATGTAAAGTATGACAATAAGGCAATCATCATAGAAACACATAACACAATGATTTAACATGGAAACCCTATTAAGGGAAAAACCACCTAGGACTGGTAACCCAAAATAATTTTCACTCTTTTGAAGTGAGCTCGGTGAAGAGACAACCTTGTTAAAGTTTACAAACACACTATCAGGTGTGACCTTGTTAGAGGATTTAAGACTAACAGTTATTGTTCAACCAACATTTACTATGGGGTCAATAGGATAATAATGTACATTTATTGAATGACATAGGCACATAACATAAGACAATTAAGTCCACTTAGTTAAGATATTTTTCTATATCAATGGTTAAACTGAAACAATAGTTGATCTGATTACAATACAACTTATCTTGCAGATGTTCAAATCTATTCTAAGCCCATACAAATCATCTGATCAATATATCAATTTATTTCCTTAACTTACTTTCACTCGGTAAGAGCTCTCTAATGCTCCGTACTGTTCTACAGTTTGGTTCTCCTTAACCATTCTGATCAGGAATACATGCAACTGTATTCACGTGAAATCTTTGCAGTCTTCTTTCTTCCACCATGTTTCAATAATGAAACTCATATCTCTTATATAGATAGATAAACCATTTTCATATCAACCATTAGATTTTGTCGCTTAATATCCTTCTTAGATTTTTTCACTTAATGTCCTTCATAGATTTTGCCTCTTAAACCTTCCTCGATGTTTGTGTTAGTAACACATTTCAATTCCATCCTTTAGATCTTTTCTAAATTTTGTCAACCATGAATCTTATAAAAAACTTTATCCTAAATCTTGAAATCATAACAATTTCCAGCTCATCAATTTCTCTCGGCTAAAATTCAGCATTTAATATTTTCATCCATAGTTGCTTAACAAATAAATGCATCAGCAAACACAAGCTCGGTTAATACTGTTGCTCAATATACACTACACTATCTTAGTGTATATTGAAGTGCTTCATTTACCGACCACATTACCTTGTACATTTTGCTTCCTTCTCCATAATAGATTAATGCAACATAATTAGGTCAACAATATGAAGTCATAGGCTCATCAATAAGTTACCCAAAGTACTCCTTATCCTCATATGTTATATCCATCTTCGTATATGTAGATATCTCAATTCTTCATTTATTCTCTCCTCTTTACATATTCTTAGATATTTGTAACTAACATGATAAGTATTGTCAAACTAGTTGACATCAATGACAACATAATGACTGATTTAATTATCTTACATAATCTCTAATCACTAATCTTCAAGTCATTCAGGTATTCAATCAGTTTTAGTTCATCAATAAGTAGTTGTGTAAGATCCACACATTTTTGTATGGTCACAATTTTGTATCTTAAGTTTTTGGGACTTGGCCAATTTTTCCATATGTTTCCACCAATGACAAAGGGGGAGACTGTTGTCAATTTGGCTAAGCACGATATCATATTTTTATCATTATGGAAACATATAATCACCATGATGATTGCATAATAGAAGAAAGCAATTTTGTATGAGTGCAAGTGAAAATTGTCTAAGTACAACAGTGTTTACCAGTCTAATCAGAGACAATTTTGATTAGCGATGTTCATAGAAGGAGGTTGAGGGCATGCACACTTGAACATTGATAATTCTATGTATATCAAAGCCACATATGAAAGTGAAATTCTGTATGACATGTACGCAAAGAGATATTAAAGAATTACAGAGACAGTGTTGAAACTGACCTGAACAAAGCAAGATGATAGAATCTGAATATTAAGTTAAGTTTTTTTTTTTTTATCAAAATAATGAATTAACCATATAAGGGATGACATCCTAGATGTTAACCCCCAGACAACATGAATTATTTTTATATTTTGGAAAGATTTTATGTATTGTAAGCTGACTGAAAGTTATTAATGTTAATAACTTGTATATATTTAAGAATCATGTAATGCGAAAGAATATGATAGAAAAGTAATGTAATGTGATATGATGCAAAATTGTATATTGTAAGAAATAAATTAGGAAGACTCTATATATGGAAGCAAAGAGCCTCAAAAGCTAAATCAGAATAGGAAAGCTATTCGATAGCAATAAAAGGTTATGTACTTTACCTTTTTATTTGAAGATATCATTGTACATTGCATGTTTGGTCAGTGAGCTCATCTTGCAAGAATTCTATTTTGTAATACCAACTCCTAATAGGTTTGAGGCTTGTAACAAGGCCTAGAGTCCTTTAACCAGGATAGAGACACTATATGTATGTAATAGACTCTTAACAGGGTCAACATCCTTAACCAGATACTTTTGATTAGTGGATCAGCTGTGGGTATCATCCCCACTAGAGTTTTCCCTTGACCAGGGTTTCCTTGAGAACAAAAATGGTATTATGAGTTCATTTACTTTATTCCTATGCTTGTTATTTAGTTTTCTTAGTTTAATTTGTTATGCAAGCTTCAAGTTAATTTTTTATATCCATAATTGGGAAAAAGTAAAAGTTTGGGAAATACTTATTCACCCCCCCTCTCAATATTTCCTATTTCTAACACCTTCATGGTGATTTGGAGAAGGAAATTTATATGTCACAACCAGAGCATTTAATTGCAAAAGGTAAAGAAAACCTTGTTTGTAAGTTGAAGAAATCTCAGAATGGTTTGAAATAGTCTCCTATAATATGGTATCAAAATTCTGACACCTATGTGTTTTCTTCAGGATTTATGTGATCTAAATCTCACCATTATGTATATTATAAATCTCAAAATGGTCACATTCTGATGTAGAGACTAGTGGTCAACCAATGAACTCATTAGGAAAGACCTATCAATATCTTATGCACCCTCACAAATGGATCAACAACATGGACCCAACCTACTTACTATAGACCTATAAATGGTAAAAAAATAATATTACCACCACTAGGATCTACACCTTATAAAACAATCCTCACCATACTTCTACACATAAACATTCATCCAATTCTAATCATAGTTTCATGAGCATTCATATGTTTACCCTTAACCCAAACTTGACAATCTCACACTTTATCCTATCAGCATTTAGGATAACCCAATCAACCATTCACATTCATTATATGGTGTCCCCCTCAACCTACAATGGAAGACACTTAACATCACCCTAAAGTATTTTACCACACCCCTTTCCTATCCTTGACTCACTAACTATCATATACTCAAGTACTCAAATGAAACAACACAATATTACCTTACTTTCCTAATATGATAGTTTGTTCAAACTTCTGCAACTTTTGTAATCTGATCCAATCTTCAGGTCTTCAGTCTTCTTAGAGACCTTTCACATACCTCAAATAATCCTCTTGACTTTCCTCTTATGGACTTCAAGCCATGTTCACACTCTAAACTAAACGGACAAAGCCTAAGTGAAATCTTATTGTTTCAAAAGAACTTATAGGTCCTTTTTGTTTTTGATAGATCTATACTAAAAAAATAGTAAATTTTTACCCTGATAACATTTCTTCAATCTCTTTGGTGAAATATCAAGAAACTTCGTAAAATATCCAAACTATAAAAAAATCCAATGGTTAATTGATGAGGTATGAACCCCACACTGAGACTGTATTTTCTATGGGAGCCATAAATTTTCCTTTTGGGATAGTCACTTCTTGCTTGTGAAATTTACATGTCAAAACTTCTCATGGCTTCCTCCAAGTATTAAAGACATTAAATAAAACAACTTCCCCATATTCCTATCGAATATCGGGTTAGGAAAAACATTAAACAATGGGAAATTACATTTTATAAGGTCTTTATATAACCTAAAGAAGAGTTTTGATAGTCTCCTTCAAACAAGGATATCTTGTTCAATATTAAAAGAAAATGCTTTCCAAAAATCCAAAATGTAGTGTATTTAATGCCATATCATGCCACACAAATAGATCTTCAAAAGTAATACATCCTAACCATGAATAGATACTAAATAAGATGACTATTGTTACTATCAAAACAAACAAATATATAGGAAACTCAATACTTTATTATTCAAAACTTAATAGCTTCAATTATCTACCTATAATCATGCTTTCTAGCCTTTATAGACCAATATGAACTCTCCAAACTGAAAATGACTTTTCTAACTAGCCCAAAACCATCTTTGGTCAGTCTATCCTATTAGTTTAGTGTTGTCAATTTGACAACAAAGTTGTGAACTTGAAAACTTACATATCTTTTTGAAATCTCATATTTAAACATTGTTCTTATTACATTGAAATAGTCTCTAGTAGACCTTATAGAATCAAACCATAAAAATTTCCTACTTCTACCCTCAAACCCTCACATCAACCCTTATATGCCATATTTGCCAACTTTGGCAACTTTGATCACATTAACTCAAAATGAATTAAAATGGCTCTATTAGACATAGTTACATCATGGAATGGTGATATATATCTCATTGCATAAAAAATGACCTTGTAGGTATTATCATGCATTCAAGCCTCCATGGATCTTCAAGTGACCCCTGGTGTGCTTTTTGAACCTCCTAGTGCTCCTACACCACATTCTTATGATAGTCCTGTTGGTACTCAAAATGCAATTTTGAGGTACCATGTAAAACACTTGCTAAAGTGCTCCTTTTGGCCCAAAATGCACATGTGAAAAGGGTGTCTTCAGGTCATGTAATGAGTGGAGAATGATTTTATATCTTTCATATACCCCGTTGAGTCATTTTGAGTCCTTAGCCTGCATCTTGAAATGGGTTTTTGTCCGTTCGTTCCTAGGAGGTCCTGAATGCAAAATTTGCTAAGTGTGAAGGTCACTGGAAGGGATACTTTGAGATTGAATATCTTGAATTCTGATGAGCATCATGAAAATATGAGCCTGGCGTCTTGTTGTACACATTGCATACTCTCTATGTTTCCAATTTCAAGTCCCTGTGATCAGTTTTGACCCTATTTATTCATCCCCTTCCGGAGGTGTTTTCTTGGTTTTGCACTTGTGCAATTGTTCAGTTGTTCTCGGAGGCCCTGTTTGTGGAGCTGTATCTTTTGTCTGGTGATTGGAAGTAAAGTGATGGTCACATCCCTACATTGTAAACATTTTTTTCTTCATCCCTGTCACCTAGCAGCTCATGATGAATCCATTCGATGAGTTTCCCAATGCGATTCCATTTGCTGTTTTTGTTGTTTGCAAAGAGTGTGAGGTGCATTAGTTTGTCGGATGTTAAGTTTGCTCGTTTATAACTTTTGACCAGTCAAACTTATCAATGAAATTCTTGTTGGTCTACATTACAAAGTTGACATATTACTTCCAGTTCATCTTTGAGCTTTCTGCCGATCCATTTGATATCTTTTTGAAGGCATTTCCAAAATTAAATTTCCATGGTTTTCTGTGTTCTGAGTCTATCTTTGCAAGTACCAGTTTTCACAGGGCTATATCTTTTGCCCAGTTTACTCCCAAATCAGGATGATGATTGAATCATGATGTTTGCATCTCACTGTACTTATGTGCCAGTTTGTAGCCTCCTCGGACCTTGTTTGATATTTTTGTCAGGGTGATTCCGGATGTAGTTTATCAAGTTCTGACAGTGTGTTTGTAGGAACAGAATGAATAGAGCAACTTTGAAGGTTTGTGACTTTCACCTCGCTTATCATCATGGGACACTGTTTTGCAGGATGGATGAGTATGTATCAAAGAATGGGCTTGTTCTGTGGCGGGGCCAGGTCAGGTGAATATGTCAATTTTTAAAGCCAGTTCCCGAGGCCACTTGTACATTTTGGGCATGTTGCAAGGGGGGTTGTTTTGGCATTTTGGTGATCTGGGTATGATTGTGAATTGGATTCAAAGAGTTCAAAGGGAAATATAAAAAGAGAATAAAAGGGCCAACCATAGCTAATGTGAAAAGATTGATGTAGTCATAAAGGTCTCAAACGTAAAAGAAAGGCAACAGTCAGATTTGGCAAGCAGATTCACAACCATATCATCAAAGCTAAATTGAATGTAGACAAATACATAGCTAGTGCCCTTTTTGACATTTTGGGTATGCCAAATGTGGAAATATGGCTAATGGCTTAGAAGTGTTTAAAAAAATGCCTGAAGAAGATGATGTCTCATGGAATGCAATGCTTGCTGGCCATGCTGTCAATGGAGTTGCTGAAATCCACAGTAAAAAATTGAAATGGAAGAGGCGTTTCAATATAAGTGGAGTCTCACCAATTTTGGGGGCCTCACATTCAAATAAAAAGAGGCATGTTCTTTCCAATGGTATGCTTATGCAATACAAGATGGAGACGCCAGTTAAAGCTAGTGAATGATGCCAGCATACAATTGTATGAGAGTTTCCTGTGTAGGACATTTAGCGCATCAACAAAGGAGCTTCTCACAATAGTATGGAACTAGCTCACGTAAAATGCCACTGGGAAGAGTTAATTGCAGAAGGGTGCTGCAATACATAACAATGGAGGCTCATTTTGGCATGCATGAGGTTGTCTTTCAATCTAAATGCCAGTGCAGCTACCAAATGGATAAAAGACTGTCAATGATCAGCGTAAGTGAAGGTGTGAGCGACCACTACACTTGGAAGCTCATGCGATAGGTACCCCGTGCTAGTGGATGGTGCCTTACTGCAAATGAAGGGAGTCGGTGCAATGACTCAAACATTGATGCCCGTGTGGAGGGATTGCAAATCAGTAATGACCTACGCATAAATAAATGGATGTTCACCCAAAAAATGGAGTTACCTATGATTGTAGAGGTAGTCATTTAGATGGGAAGTCATGCCTATGGTACTCCCCATTAGGAAATAAGATGGAGGCTCCTTGCGTTGTTTATAGAGTCCAATAATGAAGAACTGTTCATGCAAGTATGAATGGTGACTCACCAGACAATTCAGGGAATGCCAGTCAAATGCTACTTATGTCACTAAATATGCTGGTGGAGTTGGAATGTTCAATGCAAAATGTATGGAGACTGCAGGAAATGATAGTCTTGATTTATTAAAGCCCGATTCTCCAAAACTGAATGATATGCATGTAATTGATGATGTGTCTGAAGATAGAGATACCAAAGAATGACACTCACACATTAAGAGGGGAGTCTTATGCATAGAGAAGGGATTGCACGGCAAGAGACCAGTGTAGGAAAGAGGAGAACATGTTTGGAGATGTGGAAGGCAAACCCAAGTATGTATTTCATGTTGGTCCTCCATTCGCCATGATGTGTCTACGAAATGAATTGAGGAGTTACCAGATTAAGGAATGAGCCCATGCAAATATGAAGGAGGCAGCGTATAAGGAAATGGACTCTGGGCTAAGCCAACATAAAGCATTTCGAAAACAAGTCAAGGTACATGTCGGTAAAGGTGAAATGAAATAGGAACGGTGTATATACTTGGCTTCCTGTAAAATGGTGGTGCCTCACGCTATTTGACAGGAGGATCACCTCATTCTGTTAAGATATGTTAGCTCATGCATTGAATACAAACAGTAGCTGCCAAACAAAGGGTAAAATAGTGTATGCATAGCTCACATGATACACAGTGAATGCTTTGCATATGATTTGAGTGATCGCCAGTTCAATTGATGCATCCCACATGAAATACTTAGAAGCTTATGCTTTAGCTTATAAAGGAGATACCTTACGCCAAATATGAAAAGAATGCCCTGCACTATTTGGAAAGGAGCATCACGCCTAATATGCGGTACAACATGAATCCCCATCATCGTGCCCTTCCTCAAAAAAACAAATTTTTCAGCTTGATTCAACTATCTGAGACTTCCTTCCCTGAAAAGGGGTTTCAAATGCAGAAGTTTGACGACTGCCAGCGGTGTCATAGGAGAGCACGTCGATGCTATTGGATTCATCCCTGGGTATGATCTCATGTCATTCCCTGTATTTTGTGCATCATGACAAATGTATGAGATTCAAATTATGGCATGAGAAGTTTATCAAGATTCAAACTTGTTGTTTGGTGCTTTGAACTGGGACGATGATGATTTCAAAAGGGAGGAGAGGGCCTGAGTACAAATGGAGGCCCTCATGCATAAAGAAAGGTAGGCAAAAGGGAGTGCTTCACGTGGCACAAATAAAGCAAATGAAAAAGGGTTTATCCCACATTCAGTGGGTAGACATTTTTCTTATGTTTATATTCAGCAACGCTCACATAGCATTACAAATAAGAAAGCCACGAAGGCTCTTGGTGGGCCCGCTCGGTTAGAGGTATGTGTGCATGGTGGGCCCACATAATTTTGCAAGGAAGCACAGTTAAAGATTTAAAACATTCAAAACTAATCATCCCACATTTGGAATTTGGACCTCGAGATCCGTGTGACCATCAATGGTGGTCGCATGATCGCAAGGGCTGAATTTGGCCCTCACGATCATGTGCCTGGCCGCCATGTGGCATTTCTGGTGAGATGGTGGATGAGGTGGCAGGCCAGCCAATTCAAGCCTGCCATGTGTCAGGTGGGTCCCACTGCAAGAGGCCAAAAATAATATTTTATTCAAACTCCCTTTCGTTCCATGCAAATTCAAACTTAAAAAAATAAAAATTATAAATGTGAATTTATATAGTCTTGACTGTAAAAAATTCAAAAATCTAAGTTGCAGAGCATAGACTGAATTTAATTGCTGGGACCTTGATTTTTCGCCTGAATATCAAGTGTTATATACCGCCAGAAAGGTGAGAAGATGAGGATTCCATTTCTGATGTCAGATTCAATGTAGGTCCTATTGGTTATGATATATTTCTAGTTGAACATTTCAGGGGGGCTAGGAAGATATTTTCAAAATATCTATTTTGTCAATCCGGTGATTCACAGTCAGTTTGAGAGGATGAAAAGATGTGTTTTCAAGGGGATAGAGCAGATCAGGTTTGTTGTTCCAGACTTCATGACTCATTCAGTGAGTAGTTTAGAGTTTGACAAGTGTCAGTTGGTGATGCTTTCTGGTGTTTTCCCCTTCTCTTCTTAGTCTCATTTCTTTTCATTTTGAGGGGTTCCAATCTTTTGGCATGAGCAGAGCTTTGCAAGTTTGAGTTCTAATTTTGGTTTATGATTGTCTAGCATAATGGTTTCTGTGTGTCTCATTTTCTGTCATATATTCAATACAAGTGTTTGTAAGTTTGATTGCAAATTGAAATACATGTAAGGCATGTATGGTTTTCAAAGAATTTTCTTCATTGTATTGAGTTTCAGTTTCAGTATGAATTCAGTGTTCAAGGGATATTGAATTTGTCTTCTCCAAGGGAGAATGTATCTGTTTGTATTTGGACATCCTTCAAGGAAGGATTGTAAAATCCTTAAATGCAGATTGGAAATTAATTAGTGCTATGAATTTGTATGATTCTTCACATTGAGAGATGGAAATCTTTTAATGTAAGGCATTAACGCAGGGATATTAATCAATGAAACATGGTTTGTAGTTTGGGTTTATATTTACTGGTTTTGACTCCATGCCCAGATTGAAGGCACTGATCTTTATTGTTAGAAGTCATTTGCCAAACTAGCATCAATTTAATCAATCAACTATCCCTTTCTGTTGTTGAGTTTGAAAGATAGATTGAGCATGTGGGTAGGCTTCCCATAACAGAGGTTCATCTCAGTTATGAATCCTGTTGCAGGACCTATTTATTCTATTTAATCCATTTGTGAAATTTGCTTATTAAGTGTTTGTATTAGTTTATATCTGTTTGCATAAGCAGAGAAGTGAGGTACACCCGCTTGGGTCTGTGGAGCTCGAAGTGAATAAGGATTTAATCCTTGTCAATTAGCAGTTCTCTTGCCAGGAAAAGAGCATCAAAGGGGAGAGATCAGGTTCTGATCTAGTTATTTACCCGTGCAAGAAAAATAGCCAACAAAATGGCTACTCTGCTGGGGATGCAAAGTATTGCAATTGCATAAGTGGTGAGGTTACACTTCAGTTTCTTTGTTGTTTTCAGTTGAACCCATGAGTCTGGCCAATGTTCATGTGGGAAAGAGTCTTCAAAGTTTAAAGTTCTAAAAATTATTTTCAGACCTGTGTATACCTGGGTTTGTTGTTGTGAAAGTTTAAATATATGCGGCTCTGTTGTTGTGTGAAGTGCCCAGAATCTGAACATTTTAAGAGTGAAGATCAGTAAAGAAAATTTGCATTCCTCTATGGAGAGGTGGCGACTCTGTGTTAGAAATGAACCCGAAGTTTGAAGGTGTTCTTCAGATTTCAAATCAAAAAGTTGAGCTACAGCAGCAGCAAAAAATAAAAATAAAAAAATTTTCAGGTATTTTCCCATTTGTTTATGATATCTCATAAGATCCTTATTCGATGAAGAAGTCACCAAGCTAAGGAGTATTGGTAAGTTTGGTGCATGCTCCTCTGTTTGAAAAGTTCAGTTGAAAATCCATGGTGAGAAGTATATGCATTTGAAGTTGTGTCTGCATAAGATCTTGAGTAAGAAGAAAGATGTCATGTCATAGTAGTCTTTCAGTTGAGATGGAAAATGCTTTAGATATAGAAGTTATCCTGGAATCTGAGGATTTGTTGTCAAGTTTTAATGAAGTTGAAATTAATAGACTGATGTTGCGACAGCAAATTGAAGAAAAAATTGTCCTATTTCTGAGAACAAGAATAGGTAGAAGGAAAGATGAATCAGTCGTGTTGTTCTATGATAAATTTTCAGTAGCTCTGAGACAAGTGGAGATTCATGATATGTTCAGAGAACCATATCTAATTGACTTGTTTGTGGAGCTATGTGTGCCTTAATCAGTCAATCAGTATGCAACATTTAGGGAAAAACATTTTGCACACATTAAGGAATGTTTGTTAGAAATTGAAAAGGTCGAATCTGAGAATGAATATGAAGATGTTTCAGATGATATGTATGAAAATCAGACATGTATTTTAGATTTGTATGATGAGTGCAGTGATGCTGATATTGACAGTAATAAAGATCAAAATAATAGAAATGAATCTGTTGATGACAATTTCTATGATTCAGTGTGTAGTGATGATTCTCAATCTGGGAATGAATGTAGTTCAAAAAATGAGTATTCAATTGGAGACTGTGAAAGCATCACTAGTTGTTTTTTCGAAGATGAACATATTGATAATTATGGTGTTGATGCTCATGATCTAATTTCATTTTCAGATTCTGATTCTTTTTTCTCTAATCAAAGTTTTTGTGGCAGTAGGTCCAATAATGTATTCAGTAGTTTCTCTAATGCATTGTTTGATGAGGATATGGATTCTAATTAGCCGGCCTTGTGCAAAAACTTCTATGATCAGCATTTCCATTTAGGGTGTAATCCATTATTTGAAGATAATGATGAACAATTGGACTATGATGGAACTGAAATAGTTCAAGAAACAGTTGATTCCAAGGGATATGAGTCAGATTGCCAAGTTTCATCTCAGCCGAATGAGAAAGAAGTTATCTACTATGAGCCTCATGATATTTCAAAATATGTGCAGCAGTGTGAGTATGAGACTTTTGCTTTTGATTTGCAATCATGTTTTGAAGATAAGGATGCGTCTAAAGATTGCAATCAACAGGCAAGTCTTTTCCCGCTTTGTAAAAATCAGTCTAGTGTTCGATTGCCCAGTGCGGTAAATCATGACTATGTTTCTTTTTTGCAAAGTGATGACATTGGCAAGTGTAGTAAGCATATGCGTGTAGAAGATCAAAATGAACAGTTAGTGTTTGAAACTCACATGCTTGATAGATTTCAAAATGTTGATAATCATATGTCTTTTGATTTGCCAATGGAAGGTTTTTATCCATTTGACCATGCAAATGAAAATAAGGATACTAGTTTGATTCCAGAACATGGGGATGAGAACCAGGTTTTTGATAAAGGTAAAGGCTGACGCTTGTTGGGATCCTTTTGTAGTTCAGTTGTGAATGTTTGTACATTTGTATGGGTGCTTTCCTTTCAGCAGTAGTGTAATTTCTTTCAATAAAGGAGCCTCAGAATTGAATAATGGATTGGAGGAATAAGAAGATGAGTTTGTTTTTGGAGTGATCAGGAGAAGCTGGTTTTTGGGGTGGTCTTCTCTTCCAGAAGATTTTGGTATTCTTGTGCTGATCTTACGCTCAGCCATCCCCAAACAGAGCCAATGTTGGTACTCAAAATGCAATTTTGAGGTACCATGTAAAACACTTGCTAAAGTGCTCCTTTTGGCCCAAAATGCACATGTGAAAAGGGTGTCTTCAGGTC
Source organism: Chamaecyparis obtusa (assembly GCA_027943335.1). Taxonomy (NCBI): domain Eukaryota; kingdom Viridiplantae; phylum Streptophyta; class Pinopsida; order Cupressales; family Cupressaceae; genus Chamaecyparis; species Chamaecyparis obtusa. Next base: position 155,174 of record BSBK01005470.1, read on the forward strand.
ATGTAATGAGTGGAGAATGATTTGATATCTTTCATATACCCCGTTGAGTCATTTTGAGTCCTTAGCCTGCATCTTGAAATGGGCTTTTCTCCCTTCGTTCCTAGGAGGTCTTGAATGCAGAATTTGCTAAGTGTGAAGGTCACTGGAAGGGATACTTTGAGATTGAATATCTTGAATTTTGATGGGTGTCATGAAAATCTGAGCCTGGTGTCTTGTTGTACACATTGCATACTCTCTATTTTTCCAATTTCAGGTCCCTGTGATCAGTTTTGACCCTATTTATTCATCCCCTTCCGGAGGTGTTTTCTTGGTTTTGCACTTGTGCAATTGTTCAGTTGTTCTCGGAGGCCCTGTTTGTGGAGCTGTATCTTTTGTCCAGTGATTGGAAGTAAAGTGATGGTCACATCCCTGCATTGTAAACATTTTACGCTTCATCCTTGTCAGTTAGTAGCTCATGATGAATCCATTGGATGAGTTTCCCAATGCGATTCCATTTGCGGTTTTTGTTGTTTGCAAAGAGTGTGAGGTGCATCAGTTTGTCGGAGGTTAACTTTTCTCGTTTATAACTTTTGACCAGTCAAACTTATCAATGAAATTCTTGTTGGTCTACATTGAAAAGTTGACATATTACTTCCAGTTCAGTTTTGAGCTTTCTACCGATCCATTTGATATCTTTTTGAAGGCATTTCCAAAATTAACTTTCCATGGTTTTCTGTGTTCTGAGTCTATCTTTGCAAGTACCAGTTTTCACAGGGCTATATCTTTTGCCTAGTTTACTCCCAGATTAGGATGATGATTGAATCATGATGTTTGCATCTCACTATACTTATGTGCCAGTTTTTAGCCTCCTCAGACCTTGTTTGATATTTTTGTCAGGGTGATTCCGGATGCAGTTTATCAAGTTCTGACAGTGTGTTTGCAGGAACAGAATGAAAATAGCAACTTTGAAGGTTTGTGACTTTCACCTCGCTTGTCGTCATGGGACACCGTTTTACAGGATGGATGAGTATGTATCAAAGAATGGGCTTGTTCAGTGGTGGGGCCAGGTCAGGTGAATATGTCAGTTTTTAAAGCCAGTTCCCAAGGCCACTTGTACATTTTGGGCATGTTCCAAGGGGGGTTGTTTTGGCATTTCGGTGATTTGGGTATGATTGTGAATTGGATTCAAAGAGTGCAAAGGGAAATATAAAAAGAGAATAAAAGGGCCAACCATAGCTAATGTGAAAAGATTGATGTAGTCATAAAGGTCTCAAACGTAAAAGAAAGGCAACAGTCGGATTTGGCAAGCAGATTCACAACCATATCATCAAAGCTAAATTGAATGTAGACAAATACATAGCCAATGCCCTTTTTGACATTTTGGGTATGCCAAATGTGGAAATATGGCTAATGCCTTACAAGTGTTTGAAAAAATGCCTAAAGAAGATGATGTCTCATGGAATGCAATGCTTGCTGGCCATGCTGTCAATGGAGTTGCTGAAATCCACAGTAAAAAATTGAAATGGAAGAGGCATTTCAATATAAGTGGAGTCTCACCAATTTTGGGGGCCTCACATTCAAATAAAAAGAGGCATGTTCTTTCCAATGGTATGCATATGCAATATAAGATGGAGACGCCAGTTAAAGCTAGTGAATGATGCCAGCATACAATTGTATGAGAGTTTCCTATGTAGGACATTTAGCGCATAAACAAAGGAGTTGCTCACAATAGTATGGAGCCAGCTCATGTAAAATGCCACTGGGAAGAGTTAATTGCTGAAGGGTGTTGCAATACATAACAATGGAGGCTCATTTTGGCATGCATGAGGTTGTCTTTCAATCTAAATGCCAGTGCAGCTACCAAATGGATAAAAGACTGTCAATGATCAACGTAAGTGAAGGTGTGAGCGACCACTACACTTGGAAGCTCATGCGATAGGTACCCCGTGCTAGTGGATGGTGCCTTGCTGCAAATGAAGGGAGTCGGGTGCAATGACTCAAACATTGATGCCCGTGTGGAGGGATTGCAAATCAGTAATGACCTACGCATAAATAAATGGATGTTCACCCAAAAAATGGAGTTACCTATGATTGTAGAGGTAGTCAATTAGATGGGAAGTCATGCCTATGGTACTCCCCATCAGGAAATAAGATGGAGGCTCCTTGCATTGTTTATAGAGTCCAATAATGAAGAATTGTTCATGCAAGTATGAATGGTGACTCACCAGATAATTCAGGGAATGCCAATCAAATGCTACTTATGTCACTAAATATGCTGGTGGAGTTGGAATGTTCAATGCAAAATGTATGGAGACTGCAGGAAATGACAGTCTTGATTTATTAAAGGCCGATTCTCCAAAACTGAATGATATGCATGTAATTGATGATGTGTCTGAAGATAGAGATACCAAAGAAAGGCACTCACACATCAAGAGGGGATTCTTACGCATAGAGAAGGGATTGCACGGCAAGAGACTAGTGTAGGAAAGAGGAGAACATGTTTGGAGATGTGGAAGGCAAACCCAAGTATGTATTTCATGTTGGTCCTCCATTCACCACGGTGTGTCTACGAAATGAATTGAGGAGCTACCAGATTGAGGAATGAGCCCACGCAAATATGAAGGAGGCAGCGTATAAGGAAATGGACTCTGGGAAAAGCTAGCATAAAGCATTTTGAAAACAAGTGAAGGTACATGTTGGTAAAGGTGAAATGAAATAGGAACAGTGTATATACTTGGCTGCCTGTAAAATGGTGGTGCCTCACGCTATTTGACAGGAGGATCACCTCATGCTGTTAAGATATGTTAGCTCATGTAGTGAATACAAACAGTAGCTGCCAAACAAAGGGTAAAGCAGTGTATGCATAGCTCACATGATACACTGTGAATGCTTTGCATATGATTTGAGTGATCGCCAGTTCAATTGATGCATCCCACATGAAATACTTAGAAGCTTATGCTTTAGCTTATAAAGGAGATACCTTATGGCGAATATGAAAAGAATGCCCTGCGCTGTTTGGAAAGGAGCATCACGCCTAATATGCGGTGCAACATGAATCCTCATCATCATGCCCTTCCTCAACAAAACAAATTTTTCAGCTCGATTCAACTATCTGAGACTTCCTTCCCTGAAAAGGGGTTTCAAATGTAGAAGTTTGACGACTGCCAGCAGTGTCATAGGAGAGCACGTCGGTGCTATTGGATTCATCCCTGGGTATGATCTCGTGTCGTTCCCTGTATTCTGGGCATCATGACAAATGTATGAGATTCAAATTATGGCATGAGAAGTTTATCAAGATTCAAACTTTTTGTTGTTTGGTGCTTTGAACTGGGATGATGATGATTTCAAAAGGGAGGAGAGGGCCTGAGTACAAATGGAGGCCCTCGCGCATAAAGAAAGGCAGGCAAAAGGGAGTGCTTCACGTGGCACAAATAAAGCAAATGAAAAAGGGTTTATCCCACATTTAGTGGGTAGACATTTTTCTTATGTTTATATTCAGCAACGCTCACATAGCATTGCAAATAACAAAGCCACGAAGGCTCTTGGTGGGCCCGCTCGGTTAGAGGTATGTGTGCATGGTGGGCCCACATAATTTTGCAAGGAAGCACAGTTAAAGATTTAAAATGTTCAAAAATAATCATCCCACATTTTGAATTTGGACCTCGAGATCCGTGTGACCATCAATGGTGGTCGCATGATCGCAAGGGCCAAATTTGGCCCTTGCGATCATGCACCTGGCCATGATGTGGTGTTTCTGGTGAGATGGTGGATGAGGTGGCAGGCCAACCAATTTGGGCCTGCCATGTGTCAGGTGGGTCCCGCTCAAGAGGCCAAAAATAATATTTTATTCAAACTCCCTTTCCTTCCGTGCAAATTCAAACTTAAAAAAATCAAAATTATAAATGTGAATTTATATAGTCTTGACTATGTAAAAAATTCAAAAATCTAAGTTGCAGAGCATAGACTGAATTTAATTGCTGGGAGCTTGATTTTTCGCCTGAATATCAAGTGTTATATACCGCCGGAAAGGTGAGAAGACGAGGATTCCATTTCTGACGTCAGATTCAATGTAGGTCCTGTTGGTTATGATATATTTCCAGTTGAACATTTCAGGGGGGCCAGGAAGATATTTTCAAAATATCTATTTTGTCAATCTGGTGATTCACAGTCAGTTTGAGAGGATGAAAAGATGTGTTTTCAAGGGGATAGAGTAGATCAGGTTTGTTGTTCCAGACTTCATGACTCATTCAGTGTGAGTAGTTCAAAGTTTGACAAGGGTCAGTTGGTGATGCTTTCTGGTGTTTTCCCCTTCTCTTCTTAGTCTCGTTTCTTTTCATTTCGAGGGGTTCCAATCTTTTGGCATGAGCAGAGCTTTGCAAGTTTGAGTTCCAATTTTGGTTTATGATTGTCTAGCATAATGGTTTCTGTGTGTCTCATTTTCTGTCATAGATTCAATACAAGTGTTTGTAAGTTTGATTACAAATCAAAATACATGTAAGGCATGTATGCTTTTCAAAGAATTTTCTTCATTGTATTGAGTTTCAGTTTCAGTATGAATTCAGTGTTCAAGGGATATTGAATTTGTCTTCTCCAAGGGAGAATGTATCTGTTTGTATTTGGACATCCTTCAAGGAAGGATTGTAAAATCCTTAAATGCAGATTAGAAATTAATCAGTGCTATGAATTTGTATGATTCTTCAAATTGAGAGATGGAAATGTGTTAATGTAAGGCATTAACACAGGGATATTAATCAATGAAACATGGTTTGTAGTTTGGGTTTATATTTACTAGTTTTGACTCCATGCCCGGATTGAAGGCACTGATCTTTATTGTTAGAAGTCATTTGCCAAACTAGCATCAATTTAATCAATCAACTATCCCTTTCTGTTGTTGAGTTTGAAAGATAGATTGAGCATGTGGGTAGGCTTCCCATAACAGAGGTTCATCTCAGTTATGAATCCTGTTGCAGGACCTATTTATTCTATTTAATCCATTTGTGAAATCTGCTTATTAAGTGTTTGTATTAGTTTATATCTGTTTGCATAAGCAGAGAAGTAAGGTACACCCGCCTGGGTCTGTGGAGCCCGAAGTGAAGAAGGATTTAATCCTTGTCAATTAGCATTTCTCTTGCCAGGAAAAGAGCATCAAAGGGGAGAGATCAGGTTATGATCTAGTTATTTACCCATTTAAGAAAAATAGCCAACAAGTCCTATATATGTATGATATGTTATTTATTGGGAATGGTAAGAGAATGATTTTAGATTTGAAGTATGAGTTAGCACCACATTTTGAAATGAAAGATCTAGGTGTATCTAGATATATTATTCAGATTGATATCGTTAGAGATAGAGCTAGTAGAAAGATTTGGATGAGCCAAACAAGTATGTTAAATCTATGTTGGAGAAATTCAACATGAAAGCTTACATGTAGTTAGTTGTTCCAGTGTTACAAGGGATGAATATTTCTATGAAGGATTGTCCAAAATCTCCTACTGATATGGAGGTCATGTCTAGAGTACCTTATGCGAGTGTTGTTGGTAGCTTAATGTATGTGTGAGCAAGGCTTTCGAGGGTACCTGTTACCTATTTTAAAAGGCTCAAATCAATCAAATGTTAAGAGTTTAATCTAGCATACAATTAAAATAATAATAAGGAAACTCTAAGCTAGCCACCTCAGATTGAGCCAAAAACAGGTGCACCCAAGCACTGTTTGATTTGCTCTGATAAGGGGGATGTGGGTGTGCTCTCTAAGCACTTGGAGCATACTCTAAATGCATTTAGGATGGATTGAAATCCATGAAAACCCCAAAATGGCAAAAAAATAGGTATAGAACACCTGATTTGCCCCTAAGGCCTCAAGGATCCAAAAATGCTTTAAATGGAGATTTAAGCTACATGATGAGTAATCTAGGATTGATTTTAGACCAAATAAAGATGTGATATGATGCTATGCTATGCAAAACAACAATAAAAACTATATTAGTCCATTATTACTAAGCTATGATGAGTTAAAATGCTTGAAAGTAAACTAAATTAGAATGATTTGCTAAGATCTAACATGAAAATGGCATTATAACAATGCATGAGAGATGAAAGTAAGCTAATTGATTTTTCTCTTGAAAGGAGGGGTATTTATAGGATTCGGGAAGGAAGAATGAGTGGCCAGGATTGAAATCCTTAAGAGAGGCCAAGATTCACTCAAAGGGGAGCACATGGATTGTGCTAGTTTAGGGATCACCTCATTGTGACATGTGTCACAAGGGCATTGGATTGAAAGATGGGAGGAATGTGCACAATTTGGGAAATGTGCCTAAGGTCAAAGGGTGTAAAAAAGGGGTGAGGGGCTTCTTAAATGCACCATAAGTGCATGTAAGAGGGATAAGGAGGCCTTAAATGCCTTCAATGCATTTCAAAAAGGGAAGCCCTCTTTGTTGACTTTGGGGTAAGCTTAAGAGTTGGCTAACCTTGTTTAGGGAATGTGACAAGGTTAAGGGAGGAATTAGGATTAGGATCAGGATAATCTTAGGATTAGAATGGGTGAAGAGGTTGGATTGAGAAGATTCTAGAAGAGTCTAGAGTTCTCCTTGGTTTCATGGAATAAAAGTTTATTCATTCCAAAAGCTTAAGTTTTTGGAATATTTATTGAAATATTTTCAATAAATATGAAATTTAAATATTTAATCTTAATTAAATATTTAGCCTTGGGATTAGGTTTAGAAAAGATGGGATTAGCCTTTTAATCGAGATTAAGAAGGAATTAGAAGATTTTGGAAGAGGTTATTGGTCTAAAAGAAATTGGCCAAGTTTTGGGCAAAAAATAAATTATTTATTTATTTTGGGATTTTTGGTCAATTTATTAATTAAAATAATTAATAAATAAGGAGATAATGTTTAAGTAAGATTTAAACATTTTTGGAAGGGATTTCTTAATTAAATATTTTTAATTAAGATAAAGGGATTTAATGACATAAAAATAAATTAATTAATTAAATAAATAATTAATTAATAAATGATGATGTCATCAGGGATTTTCAGAAAATAAAAAATACTTTATTTTCTAAAAGATTTTTAGGTGTCTACATTTTGCCCCTCTTTGATGCGATGCCACAAGTGGCATGGCATCAAAGATAAGAAAATAAGATGCCCAAGGCTAGAATTTAGAGGAATGAGGGGTTGTGCCCCCTCGAGAAAATAACGCAAGGAGTAAACGTTGGAGAATTTTTTCGAAAGGAAACAGAGAAAGAAGGACCTAGGAAGAAGGGGAGATAAATAACGAAACTCCCAAGAGCAAAGATGGGTGAATGCAAGATGAGATGAAATGCAAAATGCAGGATGCAGCTACATGAGGATGCAAGATTAATCTATATGATGCAGGATGCAGGGGAGATGGGGAAGCTCCAAGTGCAAATGTGGAGAGCACAACCTAGTTTAATATAGCAATGCTAGAGACCTGCCAAGGATACTGGGATCACGAGGCCTTGTCACCAGTGTTGCATAGGACTGATGCTAAAAAGACACGCACAGTTGCCCCAGCATCACACATGAAACCCGAAAGAGGCATGGTGGAAACGATGCTGAAGAAACCACAAACACACAACTGACTCATAGGCAGAAGTAAAAGATCAAAAGACCTCGCCCCAGATTATCCTCATTCGCAGCGCACCATGATATAAAGGATCATGGTGACTTTGAGTAGAGAACAACGAGAAGGTGTAAAAGATTAACAAGACCCAAAGGACAAAATCCAAGGCCAAAATGATAACTCCAAAAGACAACCTTTGCCAAGGAGAGAGATTTGATTTGATTGATGGCGGGAAGATTGGTCTGAATGTGTGGAAGGATACATCGACATGAATCCGGTGTGCTTGGTGGAAGATTAAGTCAGACAAGGAGGATACAATTGAGGGGACCCGTGATTAGGCTTAGGTCAGACAAAATAGAAGCATACATCTGTACGGACCCGATGCTGATGGGGAGAATGTTGTGTTGCTAATTGGCAAATGATGAAGTTCAAAGATGGTCATGATGATCAAGGATAGTCGGCAATTGATGTTGCTGAAGTGCGAGGTTGGGTAGGACAAGATTTTTTATCAGATACTGCTGCAGGACTGACGAGGATATGTACAACAAGATGCGAGGATATTTACAACGGATATGTATAGAAGCTCAAGATTTAGGATGTACAAAGAACCTGGGGATGAAGCTGAAACTCCAAAGATATGCAAGATGATGCCCTAGTTGGGCTGGAAGGTCAAGATGGACTGGTGACGGATGATGTGTCCTAAAATGACACGGATTTGGGAAAGACATATCCCAATGATGATGATTGGATTGAGATCAAGGCTTGCTACAAGACTAAGGATGTGATTGGATCGGTTGGCTTGATCTTGGATGTTGGATAGCTAGAGGATGTGGATAGGATTGGAAGATGGCTAGAAGACTGCTAGGAATGTTTGGATAAGGATGAATGGCATTGGATTACAATGAGGTTAGCCTATAGCTAGATACCAATGACAAGGGAAGATACTAGGTGATGGAGATATGGAGGAAATGCTGAGGGATGAGGATGATGGAACTGCTAGGAGATTTGGATGGAGGAAGATTTGGATTTGGATGGAAGAACACTTGAGGATTGGATAGAGGAAGATTTGGGGAGATTGGATGGTGGACTTGCTTGAGGTTTGGAAGATGGAATGCTGGAGGAACCGCTGAGGGATATGGATGGAGGAATGCTTGGGGAGATTGGATGGTGGACTTGCTTGAGGTTTGGAAGATGGAAGATTTTGGATGAAAGATAGTCTCCAAGGAATATGTTACCAAGGAATAAGATACCCCCTGCTTAGGATAGTTCATGTATTTTCAGAGGCATGGGGTACGATTGGATGGAAGAACTGCCAACAAGAGGATGAGGAAGGTAGATGGAAGATAGGATGAACGGATTGGATAGAGGATATGTAGCTAAAAAGTGTGATGGATGCCAAGAAGGTTCCCAAAAGCATGTATACCTGGTAGTCTTTGTTTTGTCGTCAAGATCCAAAGGAGGATGAAGGAGGTGAGAGACAAATGGGATGGAGGAGATGTTGGATAAGAGGTGATAGAAGGGAATGGCCCCCAACAACAGAAAGGAATTGGGGGGCAAGCCTACGCATGATGCCTATTTGCCAGGTTTTCACCATGGTACTTGTCTAAGGTGCTTGAATTGCCAAGTTTTCACCATAGGACAAATGTTTTTCTCTTTTTCTTTTTTGATACTTTTCTCTTGATTTTTTCCAATTTTTATGGATTTTCTGATTTTCTGCTGACTTTGTGCTAATCTTTCACTGATATGCTGATTGATTTCTGATTTGTTGTTGATTCTCTGATTTGGTACTACCTTCTAATTTGATGCTGACTTTCTAATTTTGCTGACCTACTAATTTCTCTGATTTGTCGCTGACTTTCTGATTTTGTTGACCTGTTGATTTCTCTGATTTGTCGCTGACTTTCTTCACTGATCTTTTTGATGTGCTTGGATGTTGGTACAACTTTGTTAGGATGGAGGAATTTATGCAAAAGAACAGATTGGATGGGGTGGATGGGATATATGGTGGTAGAAATTGTTTGGATGGAAAGATGGAAAGTGATCATGATAGGGAGATGCTGTCAGGACCAACATTGGCACATGTTGTGAGGAAGGTGGATGAAGTGGATAGGACGTGGAAGATAGAGGTGAATGTGATGGAGGATTTACACTAAGAGATTTTGAATCTTTGGGACCCAAAATAGATTTAGGAGATGGAGGAGAAGATTTAATAACTAGGGATTAGCAACTTTGGATGCCATTGTAGATGTTTCTTTTAGATGCATTACATCTTTTTGCTTTGGGATCCACATCATTTTTGCTTTAGCTTTGGTGGGCCTTTGTGGCCATTGGTATGCATTAGATTTTGCTTTTTCTTTGCTGGGCCTTTATGGCCATTGGGATGCTTTGGATTGTTTGATTGGATTTTTCTTTGGTTGACCATGTCGTTTAGACTGGACATGACAATCTTTAGATCTGTGTGGATATTTCCTTTTATTCATATTGGATATGGCATCCAAATTGTGGGGAGCATCAGAGTGAATACAAGGAGATGTGCAGGATGGAGGAAATATGAATGGAGAGATGGAAGGAGATTGGTAGATAGGATATGTGGGAAGGTGCCTTTGTTGATCCCGACTAGGGATGCTTCGATTTTGGATAAAATCTTGAGTAGGATAAGGTGGGGGATGATATTTTGGGATGTAGGGTCCCAAAATGGATTGGGTATGTAGAGGATATGTGCTAGAAGATTTCGGTACATAGGGACCCAAAATGGATTTGGAGGATGAAGGAGGAATGTGATAGGTTGTCTTTGGTTGTAATGATGGAGGAGGAGGAATGGTGTTGTATGCTTTGGGAGATGTGATGGTGGGTTTGGAAGGATGCTTGAATTTAGCTTTAGTTTTACCAACATTTCTGGAGGAAGTGTCTTCTTCTGATGTGTGACCAATGCCACATAACTTTGGATGTTTCTTGTCTTGGATAGGCTCCAGATTTCCTTGTTCATGGATTCCTAGGCCTTTGCCTTGATAATTCCATTTTTTGAGCATTTTATCCAAACAAGGATATTTCTGACTTGGGGAATATGATAAACATCCAATTTCTGGTTCCCTGATGGAAGACATGGAACTTATTGCTTCTACTTCAAGTGGGTTACCTCTGAAAAATGTAAGTGATCCAAGAGGATAGAATGATGGCAGTGGGACAGTTTGGTTTGGAAGATCCTCAAGAGGAGAGGATAGGATGGTGGGATTTTGACTAGGATTGGGAGATGGTAATAGATATTTAGTTGGAGAAACTGGGATGATAGGATCTTGGATTGGAAGAATTGGGATTGTAGGATTTTGGATTGGGAGTGATGAAAGCAATAGAACATGTGATGGGGGAAGTGAAGGCATTGGATCTTGATTTTCTTCTGTGAGTATTTTAACATACTTTTGGGAAAGATCTTGACATGATAGGATTTGTGTGGATAGAGTGATGGGGGATGTATGGATGGACTCATCAAAGGGGGTGGATGGAAGGATGGGAGATTCTATAGCTGTGATGTCTGGAAGAAGGAAGAACTCTTCAGATGGTATGGATGAATGGATGGAAGATTTTGTAGCTGTGATGGTAGGAAGAGGGGTGAATTCATGAGGCTCATCAGATATGCTTTGGATAATGCTAGGAGGAGGTGATGTTGGTGGGGATGGGATGGAGACCTCAGATGGAATGGACTCAATGATGCTACGAGATGGAAGAGGATCAATGTATGGAAGATAGATGATAGATGGGAGTGATGGATGGGCCTCATCAATGATGGCTTCACATGAAGTTTTGAGATGGTTTGGATCTTCAACTTTAGGAGTGGGATTTGTTGTTGGCTTCCTTGTGAAACTCCTTGTAAACTTTCATGGTGAAGAAGGATCAAAATGTAGAGGAGATGGAGAGCTAGGATAGTTCTCATATGAAGATGGGGTGGAAGATTGTGAACTTTCTTGAGGGGATGACGGTGTAGACAAGGAGTTGGAGGATGGTGGGTTGGGAGAAAGGATTGGAAGACTTGGTTTTTGGTTTTGAGAATGATTCAGAGGATAAGTAGATGGAGGGTTTGGATAAAGGATGGGAAGACTAGGATTTTGGATTTGGGGGTGATTTGGAAGATGAGTGGATGGAGGTTTTAGATAAGGGAAGTAGCGTGAAGTGTTTTGAGGGAATGGTGGTGATTGGGATATGACTATAGCAGGAGATGGAGGTATGATGGATGCAGATGGAGGATGTGTAGGTTTAAGATAGGGATAAGGTGTGGATGGATAAGATAATGGATTTTCCTTACCAAGGACATGAAATGGAGTGCTAGTGGATAAGCGTGAAGGCATGATAAGATATTTTGGAGGAATGATTGGATGCTGGGGGATGTTTGGAGAAAACTTGCTAAGATTTTCAAAATATGCATCATGATCTACAAGGCTTTCATCATCTTTGGGATAGGATGGATTGAGGCGAGAGACATAATAACCAAACTCATCATAATAGTTTTGAGACATGCTGACTTGTGGATGAGTCAGATAGGAATGAAGGATGAAGATGGATTGGAAGACTAAGACTTAGATTGGGATGACTGATAGGATCATACTAGGATTGGATTTGGCTTAAGATTGGAAGAAGACTAACTCTAGAGGAAGATAGACAAGGGGATGGGGGATGACCAAGATGACTCTACTAACCTAAGATAGGAGGAAAGGATGACAAGACTGGATTGAATATGACTGGAAGACCATGTTTTGAGATTCTGAAAGCTTTGGACATTTTCTAGATTTTGGGAGGATTTGGACTGACATGGCTAATTTGTGTATCTTTGAACCAAGTTGTAGATCAGTTTGATGTTTTCCAATGGCAAAGGATAGATTTCAACAAAGATTTTTGAAAAAGCAATCTCCGCAAGGGACAAAGCAACCTTGCGGGATACAAGCAGGATGACTGACTCTGATAAAGCTTTTGAAAGTGTATGTTCTAACAAGTGTTTTCACGGAGTATTGACTGTCAAGCACTTCAAACAAATCTACCTAAGGAAGGTGAGTATCAGAATCACTTGCCCACAGCTTAGTACCCCCTAAAAGGGAATAAAAATGGTGAGTAATCTTGAGGTGATCTAGTAAACCCCTTGGATAGGTCCTTGCACAAGGATTTTGATACTTTCAGATGTAGATAGGGTAGCCTCTATTTTATTAGGTTTTTAATAGTTCCATGGAGTCTCCATACCTAGTTATGCTGACCGCCTATGACTCACTTAAGAGCCTAGCCAACAACGCTGGGGGAGGAATATTTACCTTTCCACAGACATTTGCATTTGGCACAAGATGCCTGATGATTAGGAGATGTAAGTGAGTACCTTTTGCCTTCACTTTATTTATATACCAGCTGGGGGGGATACCGGTTTGAGGTCATTCTCCGAGGAGGAAGCGCTTTTCTCCCTGGACAGGCCTCGCTAAAAGTAGAACAAGTGAACTTGCCCAAGTCCAAATGTTCTACGTTGCTTACTTTAACAAGGATTTATAGAAAATGAAAGCTCCTAGATGCACATCAAGCAAGTTTGTTCATTTTCCCAAATTGATTAAGTGTGTTTGAACTTTTGAAAATGAAGAGACATGTGCTTAGATTTTGATTTGTTCTTTCTTCAAAATGTAAATGATTTGAGTGTTTGCAAGTTCTTTCCTTTTGGGCATTCAAGATTGATATTTGCGAGTTGATTTAAGAACTTTGAAATTGTGCTTTGTTTTATCCTTAGATCATTCAAGATTGTGTTCATTTGCTTGCTTTGAAAACTGAAACAAGAGAGGGAATAGAGTGTTCGTTCCTTTTAGTGCATTCAAGATTGAGTTTGATTTTCAAATTGACAATGACACTTTAGGACCTAAGTTCTTTCCTTTAGTTTCATTCAAGATTGAGTTTGACCTTTTGCAAAATAAAAAATAAATCCAGTCCCAGACAGAAAAACACCAAAAAGTGACACTGTCCAGCTTATAGGCGACACTGGAAAGTGCAGAGGCAACATTTCATTCTTACAGGCAACATTCTGTACCTTTACAGGCGACAGATAACTATGCAAAGGCATGATTTCTTTCTTCGAAGGTGTGATTTCTTTCTTCAAAGGTGTGATTTCTTTCTTTGAAGGCGTGATTTCTTTCTTCAAAGGCATGATTTCTTTCTTCAAAGGCGTGATTTCTTTTTGCAAAGGTGTGATTTCTTTGTTTGAAGGCATGATTTATTTCTTCACAGGTGTGATTTCTTTACATTTAAGTGAGAGAAGAAGTAGAAGCAGAATAGAAGTTATCGCTGGTGGAAATCTGCCAGTAACCAAGCGTGAAAATAGTGTCTGTAGGCATGATTTGATTTCTTCAAGGCATGATTTGTTTTGTCAGAGGTGTGATTTCATTGCTGTAGGTGAAATTTCTTTTTCTGAAGGCATGATTTCTTCTGTTTCCTGCGACAAAGAGTGAAAAAGTTGTGATTTGATCAAGCTAATTATGGTTTGAGTCCCACCGAGCGTGCCAGAATGTGAGCAAGGCTTTCGAGGGTACCTGTTACCTATTTTAAAAGGCTCAAATCAATCAAACGTTAAGAGTTTAATCTAGCATACAATTAAAACAATAACAAGGAAACTCTAAGCTAGCCACCTCAGATTGAGCCAAAAATAGGTGCACCCAAGCACTGTTTGATTTGCTCTGATAAGGGGGATGTGGGTGTGCTCTCTAAGCACTTGGAGCATACTCTAAATGCATTTAGGATGGATTGAAATCCATGAAAACCCCAAAATGGCACAAAAATAGGTATAGAACACCTAATTTGCCCCTAAGGCCTCAAGGATCCAAAAATGCTTTAAATGGAGATTTAAGCTACATGATGAGTAATCTAGGATTGATTTTAGACCAAATAAAGATGTGATATGATGCTATGCTATGCAAAACAACAATAAAACTATATTAATCCATTATTACTAAGCTATGATGAGTTAAAATGCTTGAAAGTAAACTAAATTAGAATGATTTACTAAGATCTAACATGAAAATGGCATTATAACAATGCATGAGAGATGAAAGTAAGCTAATTGATTTTGCTCTTGAAAGGAGGGGTATTTATAGGATTTGGGAAGGAAGAATGAGTGGCCTGGGTACATTTACCTTGGCCTTCCTCTCCCATATCCTCATTATCCTCCTCAAGTTTCTTGCTAGGGGAACTGACATCTAGCTCTGCTTTGATGGTTAGAAAACAATCCATGGCAGAACCCATGAACATGTTATTATCCTGCAAATGTTTTTTCATGGCATTCTATAGCGTATCTACTCTAACTTGCATATCCTGCACCTTCTTGTCCCTATCATTGTCCTTGTTTCCATCCAAAGTATTCAAACCAGACTACAACCTTTCCTGCAGGGAGTCAACCTTAGCAGAAATAGAACGACACTTTAAATTCAAATTTTTTATTTCCTGAAAGGCCCATTTCAAAAAATGAAATGAGTACATAGAAGTCTCCTTTGTAGTTTAGAGAACCCCAAAGGGAGGGTCAATTTTGTCATCCATATCTTCTTTGAGCAGTTGGACATTCTATTCTTGCATATCAACAGTTTTTCCAAAGGGGATATTCTGAGAAGAGGCAAGGACATTGACTTTCTCTACATCAAGGGCATCCTTCAACATGTCCAAAAAAACCTCCATGATAACCTCCAGCTTAGGGGAGATGAGCATGTCATGTTCTTTAGAAATGTCATATTCCACCAAGATGGGGACCTACTGGCTGCTAATATCCTCCTCTTTCTTGTCATCAACATTGTTATTCTTGATCCCTGAGGTATTCCCCACCTCCATAATTATAGCAGCCTCCTCCTCCATGCTCTCATAGTCCCCTAAGGCCATATTAGACACCGAAGTCTAAGCATCACTACCCTCCTCAGTCGAGGTAGTTGTATCCTCATAACCATCCACACTATCAATAGTAGTGTCAGTATCCATACCAGAATCCTTTTCATTTTTTAATTTTTTCCCAAAAGGATTCTCCTTTTTAACAACCGTCTCCCTAATATGTTTCTTAGCCAAGCTAGAGGTTTTGGGTGAAGAAATGATAGGGATGGAGATGGATTTTTGCTTAAGGTGATCCATAATGAGGAGAATAATCTCCTCATTTAGGATGGGTTTCTTTTCTTTCCTTATATGCTTAGAAATACTAAGGTGGAGGGACTGAAGGATATAAAAAGGTGACATGGGTCAAGGGATGATGGATCTAATTAAGGACAATCCAAACCTTGCAACTTCAAAACAACATGACAGAATAACACAACACAACAATTGTTTCAAAACATAGTTTCATTAACATGAGTGGTTGTAAGGCCTTCCGGGTTAGGGCCAATTACAATCAGAAACAATTCTACAAGATCATCAAGATCCAATACAACTCGAGCTAGTTTAGATCTGAAAACTATCAGCAACTAATGGAAACCCTAAGGTAGATCTAAACTTGAGCTCACAAGCCTCCAAGCCATCTCCTGGTCTCCAAGTATGTAGACCACTAGCTCTACTATTACAACTATCAGATAAAAATCTAATCTACAAGACCTTGTAGGATCTTTTCCACAAATTCACTTATTTTCTACCTAGATCTTCTCTCAGAACCTACCATCTAATTCCCCAAAACAACTACCCAAACATCCTATAAATACTAATCATCAGCCACAAGTCAGTTGGATAAAACCATTAACTTGTCCTAAAAAATATTAAATGCAATACAAGTCGGCTCTCAAATAGCCTTACAATAATTAAATTCAACATATTGGCCTCCAGATCCACAGAGGAGAATCCAACAAAATATTCAAACAACAAATGCACCAAGTCGGCCACAACAAATGCACCAAGTTGGCCAAGCAAATCTTCAAGAACTCCAGTCGGTAAACCAAAACTACCGAGCACCAGAGAAACAACCAAGCACCATTGAAACAACTGACCAAGCTAAGTAACACCAAGAAACATAGGTATTACCGAGCACCAATTCTATTCAGCACAAGAAGTCTCACTGAGTTCCTTCAGCGACCAAAATTACTTCAATAACTAAGACCATCGATTAAGGCTACAACCAAGTAACATCGGCCAAGTAACACACTACCATGCAAATTTGCAGATGACCAAGAATTCCCCTACATCAAAAACCCCAGGTTTGTAAAGATGTTCATATGTGAGAAGAACATTTTTCAGGATTCAGCACATAGACCGTGAACTGGTTCTTCACATATAAGTCCTCCACCTTTTCTCTCTTTGCATACTCTTCCACATCAGCTTCCTCTGTCTCTTCAAGTCTTTCCTTGATAACACATAGGTCTATTCTCCAAAGTGATCATTCATTCGCTTAGGATATACCAACTCAACTTGGCTACCAATACTCAAACTCCTCCTACCGAGTGTTGTATCTAGCAAAGGCATCAGGGAAAACTTCCTGTCATCCTTGTCAATAGTAAATACATTCTTCACACAATCATACATAGCTCTACCATCATATTGCCAAGGTCTACTGAATAATATATGACGACTATTCATCTCCACAATATCACATAACACAAGATCCTTATACTAGCCAATCTGAACATTAATAAATCATTGTTCTCTTACTTCTAGAGCATGATCATCTTGCAACCAGCTAATCCTATAAGGATGTGGATGTCTCATTCTATTCAAACCAAGTTTCCAAACCATGTCCTCAGCAACAAGGTTATTAGTACTACCCCTATCAACAATAACATCACAAAGTTTACCTCTAGACTTGCACCGAGTCCTGAACAAGTTAGTCCCCTGACAAGACTCTTTCTTTGTATCAAGAAATACTCCCCAAATTAGAAAGTTCTTAGTTTTAGGTTCATTCTCAACATTTTTATTCACCATAGTAGTTCATCAGTCACCAAGATTCTTCTGTGTACACTCAAAAGAATGGTGTCTATCTTCACCATGGTTATAGCAAGTACCTTTAAAGATAAGTCTACCTATCTTCTTCTTCATTTCTATAGGTTTCTAATCATCTTCTGTAGTCATCAATTTATCCTTCACTGAGTGATCAATATTTTCCTTCCCTCGAGGATTACTATGTTTTTTCCTTTTCAACTTATCTTCTGCCTTCAAAGAATACTAATAAGCATCTTCAATAGAATCAATCTTTAGCATACAAAGCTCATCTTGAATATTGAATCTCAAACCATTCACATACTGAGCTACCTTTTCCTTACCAAGTTCTCTATGTCCAGACCAAATAGTAAGTTTGTAGAACTCCTCGGTATAATCTTCAACAGTCAAATCCTTTTGTATCATATTTTACAACTTCATAAACAATTCAAGCTCATAGTCAAAAGGGATGAACTTATCTTTCAACTTAGTCACCATCAAACTCCACTGATTGATCTTCATTTCACCATCTTCTCTATCTCTTTGTAATTATTTCCACCAAAGAGAAGCATGTCCTTTCAATTTCATCTATGCTAACCTCACCCAAAGATGATCTTCAGTTTCTTCTAGCTCAATGAAATCTTCAAGTTCACGAATCCAATCAATCAAATTCTTAGGCTTCAAAGTACCAAACAAAGTAAAAACTTCCATTCAGTAACTATTACTTAACTAAGCTCCAGATCTATGTAACTGAGAAGTTCTATCTTCACTAGATCTATCCCTCCGGTCATCACCACTTGATCCAGTAGCTTCAAATTCTTCAATAGCTTCCTCATAACCATCTTCAATACCAACATTCTGAGGTACACATGCCATGGCTCTCATGATCTCAGTGACCATGTCATTCTTCATCAACTCCATCTCAAATCTGAAATCAGATTTCACCTTCTTTGTAATCTTAGATTCCATAGTATCACAGAGATCTGTGATCAGTCTAGGGTCCAATCTTCTCAAAGGCATCCTTAAAGATAAGAAAACCCTCTGCAACAAAACCCTACACCAACCACCTTGTGACAACCTCCAATTTGTATGAAAGTAAGATCATAACCTACCACCTCACACAAACAACTAGGGTAAGATTCCACAAGTTCAATGCCACAGATCTGCAACCTAGATCTCTTCACCCACAAGATCAACTTTGTAAGATCAACCTTGCTAGGTCAACCTTCTCTCCACAAGATCAACTCAGCTCTGATACCACCTGATGTGGGTCAAGGGATTATGGATCCAATTAAGGACAGTCCAAACCTTGCAGGTTCAAAACAACACATCAGAATAACACAACACAACAATTGTTTCAAAACATCTTTTCATTAACATGCCCCACTATAAGACCTTCTAGTTTAGGGCCAATTACAATCATAAATAATTCTACAAGATCATCAAGATCCAATACAACTCCAGGTATTTCATCTCTAAAAACTATCAACAACTGATGGAAACCGTAAGGCAGATCTAAACTTTAGCTCACAAGCCTCCAAGAAATCTCCTTGTCTCCAAGTATGAAAACTAGTAGCTCTGCTATTACAAATATCAGATAACAATCTAATCTGCAAGACCTCATAGGATCTTTTCCACAAATTCACTTATCTGCTACCCAGATCTACTCTTAGAACCTACCATCTAATTCCCCAAAATAACTACCCAAACATCCTATAAATACTAATCTTCAGCCACAAGTCAGCTGGATGAAACCATTAACTCCTCCTAAAAAATATTAAATACAATACAAGTCAGCTTTGAAATAGCCTTACAATAATTAAATTCAACATGTCAGCCTCGATATCCACATAGGAGAATCCAACAAAAGATACCAACAATAAATGTACCAATTCAGCCAAGCAAATCTTCAAGAACTCTAGCCAGTAAACCAGAACTACCGAGCACCAAAGAAACAACTGAGCACTAGTGAAACAACTAACCAAGCCAAGAAACACTAAGCAGCACAAGTATTACTGAGCACCAATTCCATCGAGCACAAGAAGTCTCACCAAGTTCCTTCAGCAACCGAACTTCCTTCAACAATTGAGACCATCGCTTAAGGTTGCAAACTGAGTAATAATGGCCAAGTAACACACCATGATGGAGATTCATTAAGGACCAAGAATGCCCCTGCATCAAAAGGCAAGGACACCATAATCTTGTGATGGAAGTGACAGAGTAACACAAAGTGGTAAGAGTGGGCACGTTTATAGCTACCATGCAAGGTAACATATTCCATGATCACCTTCGTGACCATCACCTAGATTTCCTTGAAAGAAACAACATCATAGGAGCTGCTGGAATCTTTCCCCAAACTCTGCGCTTCAACCTTGCATTTGGAAAAACGTCGGATGGCATTTTTTGAAATTTTCTTATCTCTATAAAAATTTATGCCCTTGAGGCTCAGCCTAGACACCTCAACAAAGTGATCTTCTGTAATGTTCACATTGAGACCAGTGATAGTAACTGCCCCATCTTTCCACAAGTCAGCAAAAAAAATTTGTAGCACTATCTTTAAACCCATGCAGTCATTCCATATATGTAGTAAGGCCACCGTTTCTGAGAATTTTCCAGACCTCCGACATGTTTTTCTATTTCGCATAGTCCTTCAGTTCCCTTTGATTTAGCCCACCACCCATGACATGGAAGAGAGAAATAACAATAACACAAGCTGAGAAAAGCCAACTACAGAAATAAGAGGCAACTTTAAAATAAATAGAAATTAACTCATGTTTTCATTCAGTGATCTTAGGAAAGGCACCACTTTCCATAATCATATTAACCTATTTTGCTAAAATGTGTCTTATCATCATAATTTCTTGAGATACTCCCAATCCACCATTTTGCTTTGAGACCTATCAAAAGCCAACTTGGCTTTCATATCAATGGTGAGATTGCTACATCCATTCTAGATCATGATGTCCTTAACTTTAACCGCAAAGTTGGCCAACTAATCAATAGTACCGCTCACTTCCCAATAAGCGTGGGAAATAATGACATGCTTAAAAGACTTAATAATTATCTGGGCTTCCTTAATTATCACCTTAATGGACCATGATGGTTTTGTGATGTTATTGATGCACCTTAATATATTCATTGAATCTCCTTCAATCCACACATTCTAAGCCATCTCTTTCTTAATAATTTTAGGGGTTTTTAGGAGATCAATGGCTTCTATAATGTGATTAGTCTGCACCCCAATGGGCATAACCACGGAAGCAAGGCAATTCACCATGTCATCTCTTATGAGCCCACCACAACCCATCGAGCCAGGTTTTCCCTTCGTAGCACCATCAAAGTTTATTTTAATCCACCTGGTGGGGGACAGAGCTAGGTGGCATTCTCCCATTGAGTTGGGGTTTTATCGATGGGTGTAGCTCTAAAAACACCAACATTGAAGTCCAGCATCAAACCAGTTGATGAGCTGTAGTTCTTTGTGAGACTTCTCTTAATCTTTTCAACAATCACCATAGGTGAGAGTTTGTTATTCCTAAAAACTCTATCATTGTGTTCTCTCCATAATCTCCATATAAACTGAGGTGCGATAATATTCCACAATTGCTGATCAATGGTGACCTCCACTTTTCTCCATTGCATACAGAAATTCTCCATATTGTTAGGAAAAATTTAGTTAATCTTCCAGCACTGTAACAAAAGATACCAAACTTCCCAAGAAAAGTTACAATCAATGGCATGATGGAAGACTGAATCTTTGACTTTCTTACAAAGAAAACATCTATTACTCAAAATCATACAACATTTATGGAGGTTGTGTATAGTAAGGATTTTATTGTGC
The DNA here is from genome assembly GCA_027943335.1 of Chamaecyparis obtusa. Lineage (NCBI taxonomy): Eukaryota > Viridiplantae > Streptophyta > Pinopsida > Cupressales > Cupressaceae > Chamaecyparis > Chamaecyparis obtusa. Next base: position 176,452 of record BSBK01005470.1, read on the forward strand.
AAATTTAGCCAAAAAAAAAATGTTAATTTTAGGAATCAATCTTTTGTCCAACACCTGAGCCCAAAAATGGAGAGGATCCAACTGCTTCAAAAAGAGCTCAGATCTCGAGGCCATAGTGAAGATGCCAGAAGGAAGAATACCCCAAATCAACTCATCTTCTCTAGACGACTTAACCTTCCAGATCATCAGGTTGAGCATCAAAGGCTTAAGCATTGCATCCACTAAGGAGAGGTCAATCCATGAACCATTCCTCTAGTAGTCCATGGCCCTAGGCCCAAAACTCTGAATGCATAAGTTAATGAAAGGTTGAAAGGAAGAGACATAGCTAAGAGGAAAATCTTTGAGCCAGCAATCATCCTAGAACATGATTCTTTGGCCATTGCCAAGATACCATTTAGCCCCTTTAAAGGCCATCTCCTTTGCATTCTGGATACAGTTCCAAATGAATGAGCCCTACACTTTCAGATCCATTTTCCAAAACTCAGAGATGTGGGAAAAAGAAAAGAGATAATTTTTATGGATAATTTCATTCTATTCTCTCTTTTCCCCAAAAATCCTCCAAGTCTGTTTGGTCAGGACCACCATATTGGCCACTCTTAGATGGCGAATACCCCCCCCCCCCCACTTTTTAGGAGTACAAACCTTGTCCCAAGCCACCAGAGCCAGTCTCTTTTTTTCTTCCACTCCAGTCCACAAAAAGTTTCTCTAAATTTTTTCAATAATATCTGTGTGTTTACGAGGAATTTTAAAAAGAGTAAGGGCATAAATGGGGAGGCTCTATAGAGAGGTATTCAAAAGATGAAGTTTACCCACTTGACTAAGCAATGCACCTTTCCAACTAGAAAGCTTCATGTTAAATCTGTCCACAAGACCAACCCAAAAATAATCATGAGGTTTAAGACCTAGAGGAAGGCCTAAATAAGTAGCAGGAAAGATATCAATTATGCACCCAATGATTCTATCTATTATGTTCTACCTATCCATGGGAGTATTGATAAAAAATAAAGAGCTCTTATCCCAGTTGACAATTTGACTGGAGCCTAAGGAATAAATGGAAAGAGCATGTTTGATAACCCTAGCCTCCTAGATAGATGAAAAATCCATGATAATAGTGTCATCCATGAATTGTTCATGAGAACAAGGTCTAGAAGCCAAAGATGGGGAGAGACCTTTCAAAGAACCACTGGGGACTCAATGCTAGAGATAACGCCCTAGACATTTAGCCATGATAGCAAACAGGATAGGAGACAAAGGATCTCCTTACCGAAGCACTCTGGAAGGTTTGAAAAATCTAGAGGGAGATCCATTAACCATAATAGTAGCTATAGAAGTATTGATGAGCTGGAAGATCAATTTGAGGAAATTATCACCGAAAACAAAGATCTCAACACCTTGATCAACAAATCCTAGTCCACCCGATCATAAGCCTTCAAAAGATCAAGTTTCAAATGGAAGCCAGAGTTAAGAGAAACCTGAGTGGTGTGAATCACCTCATGAACCTTTATAATCGAATCAAGGATCTTCCTACCTGGAAAAAACTCACTTTGCTAAGGAGAGATGATCTTAGGAAGAATAGCCAGCAAACAAGAAGTTATAACTTTTGATAAAATCTTGTACATAGAATTACATAGGCTAATTGGTCTAAAGGAATCCACCAAATCTACACTACGCTTCTTGGGAATCAAAGAAATAAACATAGCATTAATCTCTTTCAACCAATAATATGCTAGAATTTATGAAAGAAGAACATAGGGAACCTATCTGGACCTGGGGATTTATCACCTTCAAAATAAAAGACAATAGACTTGACTTCTTCTGAGGAAGGGATAGTAGTTAAAAATTTGTTGGTAGCATCATCAACAATGGCAGGAATGGATTCAAGAAGAGTATCTTGATTCTCCAAATGAAGATTCAAATCTTTAGATAGAAGAGAGGAGAAGAAATCAACCATAGCAGTAGAGATATCCTTATCATTACTAACCTCCCCAGCCTCCACTTTAAGTTTGGAAATCCTGTTAGAAGCTCTATGTTTGGAGGCAGACATATAAAAGAATCTCGTATTCTTGTTCCCTGCTTTAAGCCAAATTGATCTAGATCTCTGTCTCCAATACTCTTCTTCCTTGGAAATAATATTATGAGTCTTGACAAGGATACTCTCCTCCTTATCCCTAATCTCATGAGTCATCCCAGATTGTTGAATCATATACTGAATAATGTCAACGTCCCTTTTCAACAAAATTTTAGATTTAAAAATATCACCAAAAGCCTCTTTGCTCCAAGACTTGACATTCTATTTAACATTTTGAAGTTTTTTTACCACTTTAAATATCGTCATTCCCTGAATGTTGACAGTCCACTAGTATTTAATATTCTATTCAAGATCTGGGTGATCAATCCACATCTTTTCATATCTGAAAGGTTGGTTGCCCTTAGCAGTAATCGGGTCAACACTAAAACATATAGGGAAGTGATTAGAGCTAATCTTCGTAAGAGACAACAAGGAGAATCCAAAGCTTTTGAGCTAGCACCCAGAAATCAATGCATGGTCCATCCTAACTTGGATAAGATCTTGACCAATCCTTCTGTTCGACCAGGTGTAATTGACTCCCTAAAGCTCCAGATCAAAAATAGCTTGTTTATTGATAAATTCCATAAGCTCCACTCTACCATCGAATTGGCTCTGATTATCCACTCCACCAAACTTCTCATTTTCTTTCAAAGGCTTTTTTCTTTGTATGTTATTATAGATTTTGATAGTATTAAATTAGGGATCTAAGGATTTTCCTGGGTAATCAAGATCTCATAACATTCTCAAAGTATAAAATGTTCAAACTTGATCCATTATGTGTAGGATTTTTCTCTTTTGTTTAGTGATGAAAGGTTTGATAGATAAGCGGAGATTATCATATAAGTCTGTAAGAGAGGCAGGCAATGTTGACTAAATGTAAGCTTGTTATTTGAGGATAAGTGTCTCACAAGTAATTGAAATTATGATGGATAGACATTTTTATGACAATTGAATTATATAGACTTTATATAAAATTATTGAAAAATAAGATAAAATTTTACATTTAAAGTATGTTCAAAATTTTATGCATTTAAATAAACATATAGAAATAAATAATAGATGGAAGTAGATTACAAAATAAATATAATTTATAATTCAAAAAAAATGTGGAGAAACTCTTAGGTGGGGGCATAATTGGATTGGTGAGAGTTTCCTATGGTAAAGCACGTGGTCACAAGGTCTAGTCTTCTCCTAGCCCTAGTGATATGTGAGGACATGTTAGTGGTAGTGTCATTGGTCACAAAACCATTCTGAGAAAAACTTAGAATGAAAGAGATCAAAGACTTGTATGAGTACTTCAAATGAGTTACATGAATACAACTTCCATCATTCAATTACTCTAACACTACATTGCTTCAACATTAACTTGTTTTTCTTTTAGTTCAAGCACTAAATATATAATTATAAGAGAAACCAGAGATTACTATTTATTTCTAAAACTATCTAGGAACAAATCACAAAAGTAAGATACTTTCTATTCCAATTTGTGTTTTTTTCTTCCTTCTAAAAGATCTTCCTTATCTTTTCCATATTTTTATTTAACTTCCCCTTACTCATACTTTTCTTTTATGCCAACAAAAAAGTACCATACAAGTTGTCATAGTTGCATTCAATAACTTTCATGATAACTAAAAGATAAATTGTGTATTAATAATTAAATATGAATATTGTAAAACCTAAAGTTAAGATATTTTGTCCACATTTTCCCACCTTGCAATAGGCATAAAGGGAAACTGAATAAATCAAGATATAGTGGAAAAAAAAGAAAAAAGTAAAAGTAAAATTCCATAGCCTCTCTATACCAACTAAATTTTTCTATGCTTACTTGTTTAGGAAGAGAATTTGCAACATTATCTAAAGTGCATACTTTTGGTAACATAACTCTACTACCCTCAACCATTTCATGAGCAAAGATACTAAACATCTATGTGGTTCATGTGGGCATGAATACTGAGAGTTTTAGTGAAACAAAGGACTTCTCAAGGGCTTCAGGTTTGAACTTCCTTGACTTGTAATTTACGATTTTTTATGATGATGGAATGACTTCCCTTAAGAAATTTTCTAATAATTCTACCACTCTTAATTTTTTTTACTTTATTGATATCAGTAAAGTTTATTTAGTGGCCTGAACCACTTTATTTAAAAGCAAATAAAAATATGCCAACTTAGCATTGATTTATTTTAAATTAAGTAGTGTAACAGCTAATTCTTTTAATTCTATTGATTAATAATTTGAAGTTTGATCTTGCGAGGAAATGAAACAAATAATTACACGTGAAGATTTTTCAAACTCCATGTGCAAACTCATTCCCCTCTCTTTATGGGTTCGATGACATCAACATATTAAACTATATTCGACAGATAAAATAAGACGGTCGTACGTCAAAATTCGCTGACCATATACTTTATGGAAAATTCGATGATTAAAGTTGGCAATTGATGGATGCAGTTTCAATTTCCTGGCGATTGAGTGCCGTCAAATATGCCTTCTGTCTGCTAATATGCATTCCTTCCTCTATATAAACGAACCATACAAATTAGGGTTTGTATATTGAGAAGTAGATTGCTTTCTGAGTGAATGAATGAATGAGGGGAAAGGTAGAATGTGGTATTGTTTCGGTTCAACCCATCCAACAATACTCATTTTGAGTTGAATGGGTCGAGCCGAACCAATATCACGTTTCATCTTTCTTTTCAAGCTCTTTAAATATCTGCTGGTTTTTCTGCCACTTTACTACTTAGCAGTCTCTCATATATGACTTCTCTTCCCTGTTGAAATGCATCACAGGTTTTGTGTAGAGTTTTAATTTCTTTATATAACAATTACTGAAGCGGTTGTTTATGTTCTTCTTCACTATCTGGCATTTTTATTTTCTTTTTGTAGAATTTAATTATTTTCTTCCTCCTCCTTGTTTGTGCTTACCAAATTTTGAAGATGACGTGATTTACTGGGTAGTTGGTTGTGTTAATTTGTTGATAAAGATTTGATAGTGCAGGTAATCTTGACAACTGTGTGATCGCGATTTCGTAGGATAATCATGATATAATATGTAAAGACCCCTATTTAGGGCGGCATGCGTTCCAAAACGGTCTTCATTGGAAAAAAATTCAAGTTATATATATTTAGGGTTTTGTTTACAACTCAAACCCAGGTGAATAATTTGTTTGTAAAGGTGTTATTTTATACAATTTTTTTCTGTTTGAGGGTTATTTGGATTTCAAAGGTTATAAGATGTATTATCCGTATAAAGTTGATCTATAATCTATATAAGCATTCTCTACGATTTATGTTTAGTGATGAATGCTTTGATATATAGGGGTAGACTATGAGATGGTCTATGTGAAAGATGTAATATTGTCTAAATGCGAGGAGGTTGTTTGAGGATAAGTTTCCCTTAAGCACTTGAAATTGTGATGGATTAATACTATTTAGGAACCTTGAATTACCTATGACTTTATATAATACATCGTTGTGAACATGACATATTTTGAAAAGTTACATAATTGAAATTTGTGTTAGAATCTTCTCAAATTTTCAATAAGGTTTTATTGGCCCTTGGAACTAGGGAAAGTAGGTTGTTGGATAGTAACCTTATCACACTTCATAGTAATAAGAAAGGTTGGGGGCCTGATTTTTCTAGTAGACTTTTGCTATCAAGGGTTCTCACATGTGTGTTTATTATTTATGATATATAATATAGTTAGCATAATTCTATTACTTTTTACTTTGATTCGATTATGGTTTCAATTGTTCATTTCTTTATTAAAAGAATCTCCATATGTCTGTAATTGTCGACATTAAATTTATGTAGTGCAAAAATTATTGAATTTGAAAGCTTCTAGATTGTATTATGAAAATAATTTTATTATCTAGAATATTACCAATTCAATATCCCTAATTGATATTTTTGGTGACTATGATGGTTGGACTTCTACTCCAATACAATTTCTATCATCAAAATATTGAACATAACCTTTCAATTTCATGTGTGTTTTAGTGGTGTGGTATTTTATCTTGTGGTATTCATAGTATTAATTTTATTTATATCAAATTTCTTAGTCTCTCTTTCATAAAAAGGTTTGTTATGTGGATAGACTATCAATTTATAGAACCCTACTTCCAATGACTTTACTAGGGATGTGCATTATTTATGATTTATCTATTTCTTTGGTTAACTTGTTAAAATAATTATAATTGCTAAATTGTAAATACTCTAGATGTGTGTCTAGAATATAAATCATAACCAACCATGTTTTTGTTTTTACTAATGAAATTATATTTATCAATTTTAATTATTTTTCTCGAAATTATGTTCAACAATGCTTTGATTACATGGGTGATCTTTCAAAAGAAAATTATAAACAATATCATTTAATGCAGTAATATAGTGAACTTATAAACCAACTTTTTATTTTGATTCTTCATGAACATGTCAATATTTTTTCTAAGAATGGACCATGGAAATCTATTTTATAACACTCGTTGTAGATGAAGAAATGGACCATGTTGTATTGTCATTCTTTATGGTGCCACAATCTACCACTACCTTTTGTTTGGATTATGGTTTGGTAAATATGTGGAGCTATTTAGGAAGTATGGTTTATCCATGCAATGTTTAGATATTTTTATCTTCCAAAAAAAATTTGTCCTGTTACAAGAGAGAGAGAGAGAGAGAGAGAGAGAGAGAGAGAGAGAGAGAGAGAGAGAGAGAGAGAGAGAGAGAGAGAGAGAGAGAGAGAGATGGTTATTTGGAGGTAGTAGAGCTTATGATATGAAATGAGTAATATGACTTCACTTTTGTATGCTATATAAGTCTAGCTAACTATAATTTGCATAATTCAAGATTAGCCTATGGATGAGAAAATTATGTTGGGACATTGTAATCACATAAATAGTTCTAAACAAATATTGATATGATTAAAAATTAATCAAATTGATATATAGAAATAATTCAAGAAATATATTTAAGGGTTGCCAATAATTTTCTATGAAATGTGTACTATGACACTATGCACGTATCTATATAAACATATTGATTCATTCTAAATTGTAGAATAAAAGTGTTAGGACATGAGAAATCTTGTAAAGTGTCTACTAGTTGGTTGATATGAATGATGGACATGTATGTGGATCTAATTATTGAAGATCTTTATGAAAAAAATCATTTTTTACTCTTATATCATTCATTTTATACTTTGATTTGGTGTTGATTAACTAGGTTAATATAGTCCTAAGGGACTTGTGTCTCCTATAGGTTATTTCTTGGACATAGATTTGTGAAGGGAATTGATGTCTACTATTTGTTTTTCTTAAGAAATAAATTCTAAAGGGATAATTATCTCTTGTTGGCTGAAATTCCTATAGGTGGGTTCTTTGAAAATAATCGCACAACTTCATTTATTTGTAAGACTGGATTTGGCTAGTATAACTAAGAAGAAAGTTTCAACATGGTTTTATTCTTAAGGGATTCCATGTAAATTTGGAGTTCTATTTATGTGGAGGCCTTCATTTCTTGTATAGCCACTCTTGATATTATTGTTTTTGATTCATGGAAAGATGGTTTTATAGTGACCAAAAATGCAAGTCTTTACAAAAAATAATAGATAAAAAGTCTTGATATTATTGATGATTGGTTTAGGTTATATAAAAGTATTGATTCACCTCCTCTTAGAATTTGGGTGTTATAAAATTGGTATTAGATAGAATTTCCTTAGTGAAGGCTAATAACTTTGAGTACAACTTGGTTGACACACACAAATAGTAGGTCAAGAGGGTATTTCTATTGGTTATTATTGTATTAGGATTTAGTTTTATAAGCTATTATTGTTCATTTCCATAGTTTTAAAACTTATTTCTTAATAAACATTTCCTTCTTTTGTGATGCCTATTTAAGGCATTTTCTAGCTCAATAAAATATAATTTAAGGATTTCTCTCCTGTGCTAATAGATGGTATCAAAGAAGGCAATAAATTTGTCTTGGCCTTGATGTGGAAATGGTAGGGTTCTAAGGGAGATTGTTGGATAAAAGGAGACATCATTGCAAGGAAATATTGTGGTCCAAAAACACCTTCACAAGGCATTGAACCCTTTGGCCAAATGCCAAAATAGAGATGTCATCACATGGCTATTTGGAGATGACTTACTTGACAAAATGCCAGAAGATATGTCATCTCAAGGGACGTGATGAATAATTATATGAATGTAACACTTTGAAGAGAGTATGGCATGGGTTTTGAAGAGGAAGACATAATCGTAGAAGAGATGAGTTTGTTCACTCCTACCACCATACTTGGATGTCAGCATATGATACAAAAGCTTGAAGAAAAATAGAGGAGAAAGCAAGAACCTAATTCCAAGAAAAGAGGAAGAGGTAGAGACTCTAGAGGGGGTCAAAGAGGAGGTTCTAGTAGAGGTGGTGAATCAAGAAACCAAGGTGAGAGCAAACTCTTGGAACAAAGTTTAGAAGTCAGTACAAGAGGATCTTATGGTAGAGGAAGGGGTTCTCAAGGAAATAGAGGAAGAGGAGTAGGAAGAAACAACTCCTACTTTGCCACCATGAAGTGCTACCAGTGTGGATAGCTTGGACACCCTTTCTATAGGTGTCCTGATAAACCATTAGCCTCAAATAGTGAGAAGAGGGTAGCCTATACCCAAGAGAACAACATTAGCTCATGCACTAATGAGGTCAGCAAATTGGAATCAGAAATGGGTGAGAACCTAATATTCAGAAGGGTACTTATTAGGCAGCCTAATCAAGGTGAACCCAAGCAAAGAAGGGCTCTTTTAAGAATCAAGTGCAAGATACAAGGCAAAGTTTGCAAGGTTATTGTGGATTCAAGATCTATGGACAACATCATAGAAGAGGAAGCAACAAAGAAGCTTAAACTCACAAAGGTTCCACATGCAAATCCATACAAAGTGAATTGGTTGAACCAGGAGCAAAGTGTGCTAGTTAATGAGCAGACATGGGTAGAGTTTTCTATTGGAGGCTATAAACACATAATTCTTTGTGATGTCTTACCCATGGATGCATGCCATCTTCTATTGGGAAGACCCTGGCAATTTGATAGAAAGATGATCTATGATGGAAAGCAAAACTCCATTGCTTTCAAGAAGAATGGGAGGACTTTCAAAATTTAGTCCTTACTAGAGCATGAAGAAGGAACTTCTAAGACACCTAGTGTGTTGCTTAGTAGTGGTAAAGAGTTCTTACATGCACTCCAGGATGAGGAGACTATAGGGTGTGCTATTATGGTGAAGCCAAAGGAGGAAGACAAGAAGTTGTAGGCATATTTACCATTAGAAGTGCATCAAATGTTGGAAGAATACAAAGATATAGTAAGTGATGGAACCCCTACCACCTTACCTCCAAGAAGAACTATAAGTCATCAAATTGACTTTGTTCTCAGTGCTTCTCTACCCAATAAAGCAGCCTACAAGCTTACCCCAGACCAGAATAAGGAAGTAGCAAAACAAGTGCAAGAGTTATTAGATCAAGGGCTAATCAAGAAGAGTATTAGTCCATGTGTAGTTCCAGTGGTCTTAGCATCCAAGAAAGGATGAAAATGGAGACTTTGCATAGATTCAAGAGCTATTAATAGGATCACTATCAGGTATAGGTTCCCAATTCCAAGAATAGAAGATTTGATGGATTGCTTAGGAGGTGCTATGTATTTCACAAAGCTGGATTTGAAGAGTGGTTATCACCAAATCAGAGTTAAGGAGGGTGATGAGTGGAAGACCACTTTTAAGACCATAGATGGTTTATATGAATGGCTTGTAATGCCATTTGGGTTTACTAATGCCCCAAGCACCTTCATGAGGTTGATGAATGAGGTTTTGAAGGACTTCACAGGTAGATTTGTGGTGGTGTATCTAGATGATATACTCATCTATAGAAAGACAAAAGTAGAACACCTTGAGCACTTAAGGTTGGTTATGAAGAAGCTACATGAAGAGAAATTAGCCATCAGCCTGGAAAAGTGTGAGTTCATGCAGAAAGAGCTGGTTTACTTAGGCTTTGTGGTGTCCAAGGGTACTCTGAAAATGGACCCAAGAAAGGTAGAGGCAATCTTGAATTGGCCTGCTCCTAAAATAGGGCCTGAAGTGAGAAGTTTTCATGGCTTGGCATAATTTTATAGGAAGTTTGTAAGGAACTTCAGTGGGATATGTGCACCAGTACTTGACACCATCAAAGGGGGACTGGAAACAAAGTTCAAATGGACTGAGGTAGCTGAGAAAGCATTCCAAACATTGAAGCAAGAGGTAGCAACCAAACCCCAATCCTACTCTTACCTACTTTTGATAAGTTGTTCACCATTGAATGTGATGCAAGTGGAATAGCAGTAGGTGGTGTATTGAGTCAAGAAGGAAGGCCTATGGCATTCTTAAGTGAGAAACTCAATGAAGCAAAGAAGAAGTATTCAACTTATGACTTGGAGTTGTATGCATTGGTACAATCTCTCAAGAAGTGGAGGCATTACCTTTTGCCAAAAAAATTTGTTTTCTTTACTGATAATCAGGATTTAAGCTATATTAATACACAGGAGAAGCTTAGTAATAGGCACTTGAAGTGGATGGAGTATCTCCAATCCTTTACCTTCACAATCAAGTACAAGAAAGGGCAACTCAACAAGGTTGCAGATGCCTTGAGTAGGAAGTTATTGACTATCCAAGAGGTATAGCTGCTAAGCATTGGAATAGCAGGTTTTAAAGACTTGTATGAGGAGGATGAAGACTTTTCACAAGCCTACAAGGTGTGCCTAGACTTTGAGAACCATTTTCATGGTGAGTTTGTAGATTACACCCTTCAGAATGGACTATTGTTTAAAGGTAATCAACTTTGTGTACCTAGAGGATCCATGAGGGAAAATTTGATCCAAGAGAAGCATAATGGCAGCCTAAGTGGTCATTTTGGCATAAACAAGACATTGGAGTTAGTACAGAGATACTACTTTTGGCCTAAGCTAGCAAGGGATGTTAGGAGGTATGTTGAGCAATGTGGAGTATGTCAGAGAGCTAAAGGAGGTTCAATCAATGTAGGACTCTATCAACCACTACCAGTTCCAAATAGGACTTGGGAGTGTGTAAGTATGGACTTTGTGGTTGGACTCCCTAAAACCAAATCAGGTATGGATAGAATCTATGTTGTTGTTGATAGGTTTTCCAAAATGATTCATTTCATTCCTTGTAAAACAACTCATGATGCAAGATATGTGGCACATCTCTTCTTTAAAGAGATAGTTAGAATTCATGGACTTCCTTTGAGTATTGTATCAGACAGGGACAACAAGTTCATGGGCCATTTTTGGCAAACCTTATGGAAAAGGCTGGGAACTAATCTCTCTTTGAGTTTAGCATACCATCCTCAAATAGATGGTCAAACTGATGTCATTAATAGAGTGCTTGGCAACTTAATAAGGTGTTTGACAAAGGAGAATGGGTAGACTTGCAATCTTGTTATATCTCAGGCTGGATATGCATATAATGACAGTGTCAACAGGACCACAGGAAGAAGTCCTTTTGAGATAGTCTATGGAAGACACCCCAGAGGAGTGTGTGAGTTGAGAGACTTAGGTTCTATGGAGTTGAAGAGTGGACAAGCTGACGATTTCACTCAAACTATCCAGGAGGTACAAGAGTAGGTGAAGAAATCTATTATGGAGTCTACTCAAAAACTCAATGCAAAAGTGGATGAAAAGAGGAAAGAGGTACAGTTTCAGATTGGGGACTATGTCATGGTCCATCTCAACAAGGCAAGAATGCAAAAAGGCATGCCTACTAAACTGCAAATGAGGAGAGTAGGTCCATGCAAGGTTTTAGTAAAATATGGAGAGAATTCTTACAAGGTGGATTTGCCTTCAGATTTAGCCATCTCACCCATGTTCAATGTTGTAGACCTGATCAGATTTAAAGGTGATATCAGTCAGCAAGGTACACCTCCACCAAAGGTACTATAGGATGTAGATACCAATGCAATGCCTAAGAAGGAACCAACCCAAGCAGAGAAGATTCTAGAATCCAGGGTCAAGAAGGCAACTAGACATCAAGTCTACATGGAGCATCTCATCAAGTGGAAGGGTCAACCTGAGTCTGAAGCCACCTGGATAGAGGAAGGTCAGTTCAAAATATTTGGAGTGGATCTAGCTCTTTTAGATCCCAAAGTTTCTTAGCTTGTGCTGAGGGGGAGTATGGTGTAGGAGCACCTCTATGAGGGCCCTCACATTCATTTTTTGGTGTGCTAGTGCTATGTAAGTAAAATAAGAGTCACCAAGGAGTTTGACTCATTTTTGTTGTGTCTAGGCTCAATAAGAGTCCTAGGAGTCTACTGGTCTTTCTATTTTGTAATGCTCATTGACTCAAGGAATGTTGTCATCTTGAGATCTTCATTTCTACTATGAGTTAGTGGTCTAGGAGTTAGTGTTTGGTTATTAGTTGAGAACAAGTGTGCTTTAGAAGGCCTAGAAATGGTCTTTTAGAAGGAGTGAGCAATGGCTACTCAAGCAACTAAAAGTTGTTAGCAACTTTTTCTTTTTGTAATGACTGATTAAGCTAAGAGGCTAAAAGCCCTAAAACCAAAGCACACACTCAAAGGTAAGAATATATAAGACCTGTCTAACCCTAATCTCGAGGTTGGCAAGTAGTAAGTACGATAGATGTATAGAACAGGAGACTAAATAAATAGAAATAGAGTTTGACAGTCATCTTTTATGGCTTGAAGTAGTTGATTAGTGTGTTACTGTTGATATCCATTGCTTGTATAGTTATCTTGTGTTTATTTCAATTCATCTACCTATAATTAGATTAAGTTTTCTGTGTGTTTAGTTTGTTTTCTTTGATTCTTTAAGTTTCACAGTCCACTATGCATTTTGGTGGCACTGATGGAATAGGGCCTGTAGCTCTTGATTCCACCATGGGAATACCATGGGATTGTGGATTCTAAGAACTTAGACCCTAACCTTGTATAATATACAACCAGGCCCCAGCAAATAGGAGCAAGCCATGGTTTGACAAAGCCCTAGGTGAATTGGGAGCAATCCAGCTAGGGAAGGATAGTAGTCAAGGAGTAAGAAGACTCAATCTTGTGAAGGAGAAGGTCTGAAAGGTCATGGAGTTGCATTGGTGAAGCTAGGAGCAGGGAAAAGTCTTGAAACCCTTGAAACCTTCATAAATAGGGAATAGTACTATATGATCGAATGGGCAGCTGAGACCCCAAAAATCCTTTAGTTTGGGTCATTTACAGTCATAGTCCTTTAGGACAGGGTGGATGAAATGTTGTGCAAAGGGTCCCAAATTCCCTAAGAAAGTGGAAGGAGGGCTAATTAGGCCTCCTCCTTGTAGCCCTATTTTCCAAAGCAAGTCCTAAATTCGATGAAGACCCAACTGAACCAATGATTTGAGCAGGTGTCTAAGGCCTTGAAAACAACTTGGAACCTATCAAATCCACTGTTGGAGTGTGGGAAAGAAGCATAAGACAAAAAGATCTTGTTAAGCCTAGATAAAGGCTAGTAGCTAGAATGCAAAGCATGGGATGTTGATGAGTGAATTTGTTGAACTTGGAGGGTAGGTTGGACAAGTCAGGGGATCCTTGAATGTAGAATGTATCCTAAAGATCAACCACAGGTGTCAGGAGCACACTTGAGTCCTTGGACAAGGAGCAGAGCATAGACTAGCTAGTCTATCCTAGCCTCCCCATCATGATATTACCTGTGTAATAGTGGCTCTTTAAAAGTATAAAGTAAGTCAAGGAACTCCAGAGATGGCTATCTCCAACAAAGAAAAAGAGATGGAATCTATCAATGAAGAAGGAGAAAAGGAAGCCCCTTGACACCTATGCTCGATGAACTCTTTGGTTACTTATGTTTATGATTAGTTTCATGTATCAAAATACCTTTTTTTTTTAATTATGTTTAACAATTATTTTCTTTAGAAGACAATTTTTATGTAACTCTCTCATGGCGAAGGTAAAGAGACTATTTATATGTAGTTCGTGTCCTAAACTACATGAAAAGGATCAACAATTTTTCATTCGAACTTCCCAATTTTATTGTGACAAGCGATCGAGTCTCGAATTCTGGATCATGGTTGTTTTTAACTGTTTTATTCTCATTATTTTTTTGTTCAATGGATGAATGAAGAAGGAATATAATAAATTAATTGCAGGTGGTAACTCTATTTTATAATCTGTCATTATAAGGTGTTATGTGCAACACTATTGGTTCTATTCTTTGTTTGTTTATGCTATTTACAGTTCTATCTATCTTATGGTTATATGCTATACCTTATTTTCATTGTTATGGGAATGAGCATACAAAGATAAGTTTCACATTTAAGCATTTAATATGGGTTTGATTCATGAATATCTCATGGTGATGGGTATTCATTAGATGTCTTTTCTACTCTCTAGTTAAGAGCATACCCCATTTATGTTAAAAAACCAAAAACAATATATTGATTTCATATCTATCAAAGAGAGTTGTACCTTTTTTACATTAAGAGATCAAACAATTGACAATTTGTTCTGTTGTTATTTTGAGGGCTTTTTGAGAATTTGAGTCAATATTATAAATAGGCCAGTCTATTAACCAATACTACTCACTAACTCAAAGCTGGTTTATAATCTTGTCCTTTATTAGATTTAGGGAAAATTTGATAACAAAACTCAACACCTCCAAGACTTATTTAGTTATGTTCGGACTTTACTCTTTTGTAAATAAACCTTTTTACAATCCATTATTTTTTATAATATTAAACTATAAACTAAAAGTTAAATAAGATTATTTATCGTATAAAATGGCAAACACACACAAATATGACGACTTATCTTTGACTCGTTTACGATAGTCATTAACAAATAAACTAAAGTCTAGCCTTCTAGGAAGGGAGGAAAATTATATAAAACCTCTAAACACGTGAAGATTTCAAAAAGTTGATTTGTGATGGCTCTGCCGATCAAGAAAGCTCATATTTTCCACTTTGTGGGGTCGATGATATTGCCATAATCAACTTGATTCGGAAAAAATAATGTTAAAAATTATGAAACAGTGGTAAATTAAAATTCGGTGCCCACTGTTCTTTATAGAAAATGGATGATTAAAGTTAGCGATGGATGGATCTAATTTGATCTTCCAAGCAATTGGGTGCCATCTAATGTACCTCCTGTCTGCTAATATGCATTCCTTACTCTATATAAACCAGCCATACAAATTACAATTTGTGTGTTGAGAAGTAAGGAGTTTACTTAGTGAATGAATGAAGAGGAAGTTAGAATGTGGTATTGTTTCGGTTCAACCCATCTTACAATACTCATTTTCAATTGATTGGGTCGAGCCGAACCAATATCACGTTTCATCTCTATTTTCATGTTCTTCGAATATGCATTGGTTTTTCTGCTACTTTACTAACTACCAGGCTCTGGTATATCTTTTCTTCTCGGCTAAAATCCATATTAGGTTTTGTTTGGGATTTTAATTGTTTTAAATAACAATCTCTGAACCGGCTGTCTATGCTCTTCTTTTCTATCTGCCTCTGGCATTTTTTATTTTTTTTTGTAGAATTGAATTATCTACTTCTATTTTTTCGTTTATGCTAAGAAATTTTTGAACATGATGTGATTTAGTAGGCACTTGGTTGGGTATATTTTATTGATGAGGGACTTACATTACAGATGATTTTGACGACTGTGGTAATCACAATCATGATTGAGGAGAATAATCATGAAAATGGAATATGTAAATCTCCCTGTAGGGTAGCTTGGCTTCCAAAATTGTATTCAATGAAATAAATTCTCTACATGTGTTTTATGTTTAGTTTTTATGTGAATTTCCGTTATTAGATTAGGATGGAAAGAATTCGGTCCTATTACAAGTTAGTTATTAAGCTAAAAATTTGGAATTCTATAAGGAGTGAGATTAAGGAAACTCGAAAAAAGAAAAGGCATACCAGGAGACGCTACAAAATGGAAAGGACAAGGAGGAGACCCGAAGACAGATACATATCATTGAGGGACTTGAGAGGCACTAGGGAAGGCTGCATTGATGCCTAAGATTTTGCACAATAATGGAAAATATCAATTATTTTGATCAATAAAAGAGTGAATTCAATACAATAATTCCATATTTGTTTTCTTCTAGATGTGCCAGTGGGGATCCTGATTCAGCTTTATTAAATGATAACATGGATGAATTGGTGAAGATGGAATCAAGTTAAGACATTTTGAATAAGGAAGTCAAGGTAGATTTAGACGCAAGTTGTACTTCTTATATCAATAAAGTAGGAAAGATTCTTGAATTTCAATGGTCCTTAAAGGAAACATATATTTCATTTTGGAATATTGAGTAATTTGTACAGTTGAAACTCTATGCTTATTTGGTAGATTCCTTTTGTGCTCTCTTTTATCATGTGCTTATTTCTCTTGATTTGTCCTTTCTTGGTGGCATGTCATAGTGGAAACATCTCTAGTGGATGCATGTACGCTCTATTAAAGACATTGCACCCATTAAGACATTTGTAATTATCTTAACGTGGGGGCATATAGTCCACCCACATTTTACACACACACACACACACACACTTTTTTGATAATGTTTTATATTTGGATACCTTATGGACACACAATCCGTAAGGATTGATACCTATTTTTCTTTCGATCCCTTATGGACATACAATCCTTAAGAGCATATTTCTCTTATCAAATCCCTTATTACCACATAATATTTAAAGACAAGTTCTAGATGGATTGACTAGCACAATAGATAAACCTCTTTTTCTATAACTTTCAATGCCATACTTTGTGGCGCTTTCTTTGTGTGATTCATAACAAAATAGACAATCTTCTTGGGACTAAGTAACTAGTCCTCTCTCCCTCTATCTCTCATTCTCTCTCTTGTTAGTGACGCTTCTCTTATCTTATTCTTGTATTTGATAAGGACTTAATTCACATGGGGGATTCATATTTCCTTGTCTCCTTGGATTTCATGAGATCATCTTATGCATTTTATCTACTTTACCATGAGCATGAGTTTTCCTTATACTCGATCACTAAAGTTGGCGCTATATGTATAGTCCTAAAACATTAGAACCCATTGATTTGGAAGCTCTAGGACAAATTAGAACCCATTTTCACTCTCTTCTTGATAGTGGATGTATTTATGCTTTATATTCCCATTTCTCTGTTCATCTTTCCTCTAAAATTTAAAATGCTTCTTTTACCCCGCACATTTTACCTTAAAATTATCCCTTTTAGGTATAGGTTGCACTATGAGTAATCTATACATATATATAGGTCACAGTTGTGGCGACTTATACCTTGGGGTTTTTATTTTGGTGAATTTCAGGGCCCGATGCAAATTATTTCCCTTTTCTCACCTAAGTGGAGTCGACCTTCACAAATTCAAACCCTGAAATCACTATAAAAGGAGGCTTCTTCATCTCATTTTCACATCTAAGCTATACAATTCATGATGATATATTATATATAAAAATTCTCTAGCAATCAAGTTTAAGGTAATTTCAAGAGATTTTTAACAAGGAATTGACTTCAATATTTGAAGGCTTCTTTGTTCCATCCATCCAAAGAAAATCTTCTATTGATGGTATGGATTCATCTTGCATGGTGAATTTCTGAAGGAGTTCCTAATTGAGAAAGAAGATCCACATCTAAGATTGATCAGGAAAGGTAACACTCACATTTATATTGTTTTACATACTTTAATTATTTCATTTCAAGATTTACTCCTATAGTAGGACTTGACAAAGCAAAACCCCCTCCCCCAACAATTTCTCCTCTTCTAGTGTGCACGTGCAGATTTGTCAAATTTTAGATTCAAGAAAGTAGATTTGAAGATACAGTATTGATCATGGTCTCAAGACCTCCATATTTTTCCTTTCTAGGTAAAGGTCCCCTCATGTTTGACCCATACTAGTATAGGTCGAGTCAAGTTCTACATGTTCCTATAGCTTTGAGATTTTCACACATTGTAGATTCAACCTTTAGGGTTTTTGATACAAATGTGATCCTATTTTGACACAGTTTGAAAATACTTTTACAAATGTAAACTTGCATCCTCTACTAACCCTCAACGTGAGTTCATTTTATTTCTCCTTCCATATAACTATTAGGAATAATAGTCCACCAACACAACTGAGAGGGGGGGGTGAATCAATTGTATGATAGATTATTAAAATTTAAATTTTGAATAACAACAATACCAAATAGAATGATAACACAATATTTTTTTGTAGAGGAAACCCTGTTAAAGGTAAAACCCTAGTGGGAATTAAAACCCACTAATGATGTACTGAGAGTATTTTATCCTTGTTAGAAGATTAGCCCTATTAGGTGCTTATTGAAATATTATAGTACATAGTCTGTGTTAAAGGACACACCCTGTTAGAAGTCAAAGAAAAATAGTAGGCTCACTACCTAGGATCACTACCCAAATAAGGTTATGTCCACCTCCATAACTTACTATTTGCAACATAAGTCTATATAAGGAAAATACACAATCCTTGTCAACTATCTGATAACAAATGTATTTGCTTGATCAGTTCTGTTGAAGTACTTACAATATGCTCTGCTCTACATACAATAGATACAATCTTGCAACTTTCACTTTCCTCACTTACATCCACATCATTCCTTATATCTTTTTAAAAGAAAAGATCTTACATATATACCCTATTACAAATAAATGATTAGACCAGCCAATTAGATTTTCCTAATATACAAATAATCATATAACCCCTTGCTAAGATACAAATGGTATCTAAAACAAGTATACAACAATTACAATTTAATAGTTAAGATCCCATATCTGTAATCCATGCTCGCAATCCATAATGCATGCTGTAATTTTGAAGTCATCCCCAGACATGTATCCTCTAGAGCACACACCACAACTGATGTCATCATGCATCCCATGACTTGCTAAGATGAATGAACATTCCTGAGTGTGTTATCTATCATCCCTTAAGCTCACATATAGTAGATCCACATCGCTTGTAAGATATACTCAAAACACAAAGACTTACTCTGTCAACTTCCCCGGTCATAGTTTAGTAACTAGTCTTCACGAAATCTTTTGTAACTCAACCAATATGTAATATTACATTATGCGATCTTTGATATAAGATCACAACACCTCCTTATACACATAACTATTTTTGCACATTCTAAATCATTTGTACACTGTAATAACCAGTCTGTTCTCTCCATAGAAATATATTATGACATTAGTGAAAAAAAAAAGAATGACAACAGTAGCAATTCCAATATCATTGAATCAGGTTAACAATGTTGTGTAGTGATTAAACATATTAAATTCATCAGCAATGTCCAACAATCTCCCCCTTTGGCATTGATGGAAACATATGGGAAAATCCATCAACCCAAATAGTATTCTCTCAGTATCCTCAACATAATCTCAAACATTGAACTCTTCTCCATAGTATCTCTCCTTATATAGTAAGTATTTTCACATAGTCTATTTTCCCCTTTGACAAAAATATCAAAGGGTGCTATAAGTGATCAAGTGTCTTCATCAATCAGGTGTTGAATCACCCAGATATATTTTGTAGGCCTTCAATAATCAGTCCCCCTCAGGAGTAGATCCATACATCAAGTCTAGAAAAGGATAAGGCTCTGAAAACCTATGGACTGATGCATTCTCACATCATTTAATTCTCACTAGGAGGGGCTTGCACCCCAAGCATACCTCTGATATATTCAAGGGAATCTTTGAGTAATGGCTTTGTAAAGATATCTACTATCTATTCTTTTGTGCTAATGTATTCCAACCTTATTTCTTTCTCTCCAACCTTGTCTCTCAAGAAGTGATACTTAATAGAAATATGTTTAATTAATAGCAGCAACAACATACTCATATTCAACAATAGATTGATCTATACAATCTTTCTTTTTAGTAAACCATGAAACCAAACTTTTCCCAAGGAAAAATGCACCTCCACTAGTACTCTTCTTGTCATCAATATTCCCTACCCAATCAACATCAGTATAAGCATATAGTTCAAAGTCATCATTTTTATCTTACCACAAGTGATATTCCATTGTTCCTTTCAAGTATCTAAATATCATTTTTACAGCAGCCATATGTGTTTCTTTAGGATCTTCTTGATATCTAGCCACAATTCCAACAACATTAGAAATATGTAGTCTGGAGTGAGTTAGATATTGTAATCCTCCAATCATTGATATATACTTGGTCTGAAAAACACTCTTTGTCTCATCTGTATTGTCAGTTTATGACCTATCACCATGGGTGTACCAACTGGTTTACAGTCTTCCATTCCAAACTTTTTCAACATTTCTTTAAGATACTTGGTCTAAGAAATAAAAATCCCATCCTTTCTCTAATTTATTTGCAGTCCAAGGAAGAATTTCATTTCACCTATCATAGACATCTCAGATTCATTCTCCATCTCTTTAGAATATTTCTTACACATTTCATCATTGCCTCCAAAGATAATATCATCAACAAAAACTTCTATTACCATAATTCCATCTTTGCTAGTTCTTAAATACAAGTTACTGTTAACATTACCATTTTTGAATCCAAGGTAATGTAAGTACTTGTCTAACCTTGCATACCAAGACCTTGGAGCTTTCTTCAGTCCATACAATGCCTTCTTCAACTTCCATACCATCTCTTCATCTTCAGTCAAAGGAAATCCATCAGGTTATTCTATGTATACTTCCTCTTTAAGATCCCTATTTAAAAATGAAAATTTCACATCAATCTAATATACCTTGAAGTCTTTATGTGCAGTATAAGCCAGAAATAATTTCACACCTTACAACCTAGCAACATGATAAAATGTCTCTTCAAAATCTATGCCTTCTTGTTGTGAGTAGCCTTTTCAAACCAATGTTTCTTTGTTTCTTACAACAATTCCTTCTTCATTCATTTTGTTTCTGAAAACCCACTTAGTTTCTATTACATTTTTGGCTTTAGGTCTAGGAACCAATTCCCAAGTGATATTTTTTTTTATTTGATCTAACTCTGCATGCATAGCTTTGATCCAAGATTCATCTCTACAAGCTTCATAAGTAGTCTTTGGTTAAACTTGAGAAATCAAAGAAATTTCTTCCCTTATCATTGATCTAGTCATCATACCTTGAGTTACATTACCAATAATTTATTTTTTAGGATGGTCTTTCTTAACATACCTCAGAGTCTTAGGAGTCTTAGAAACTTCATTTATGTCCTCATCACAAATCTCATTCTCATAGTCAATCTCAACATGTTGTTCTTCTTCTTCTATAATAGCATCTTCTTGATTTCTATATTCTGATAATCATCATACATTCTCTCTTTTATCTGAAACTTTTAATCTATCTTCACATTGTTACATTCAATCATCTTCCTCAATCTCAGGTTAAAACATTTTTAAGCCTTTAATTTAGTAGAATAACCAAGAAAATTCCTTCATCACTTCTACCATCAAATTTCCCTATTTCGTCATCTCTTTTGATATAGCATTTACTACCAAATATTTTGAAATATTTTAAAGTAGGAGTATGATTAAACCACAATTCATAAGGAATCTTACTTGTACCTTCTCTGATTTGAATTCTATTCAATGTGTATACTATTGTCCCAACAACTTCGCTCCAATGTACATGAAATATATTACCTTATAGCAACATTATCCTAGCAACATCCAATATTGTTTTGTTTCTTAGCTCCGCTGTCCGATTTTTCTATGGAGTCCTAGGAGCAAATGTCTATCTTTGTATTCTATGTTCTTTGCAATATGAATTGAATAGATTTGAAGTAAACTCTCCACCTCTATCTAATCTCATACATTTTATCTTTAAGCCTGATTAATTTTCTACTTTTTCTTTGAATAACTTGAATTTTTCAAATTCTTCTAATTTCTCTTTCAAGTAAGTGATCGACATCATTCTAGAGAAGTCATCAACAAAAAGTATAAAGTACCTTTCACCATAGCATGATCTTGTCCTTGTAGGTGCACATAGGTTTATATGTACCAGATCCAACTTTCCTTTTGTTGTATATGATTTACTTTTATAATTTCTTCTAGTCTGCTTTACCATAACACATTCTCTACACATAGTGTTAGATGGATTTACAAATTTTGGTAGGTCTCTCACTACATTACTCAAGCTTGCCTTCACAATATTATCAAAATTGACATGAAAAAACCTTTTGTGTCATAACCAACTGTACTCATCTATCTTCGTAACAAAACAAGAAGCTCCAGATGTATTTGACTCAAATACATTACCTCAAGATTTACTACCAGTTGAAATCAAGTTTCCTATCTTACTTCTAATAAAACATTTCCCATCAATGAAGTTTAATTGATATCCCTTGTCCATCAGCTCTCCAACACTCAACAAGTTCTTAAGTCCATCAACAAGCAGTACATTGTCAATATTAGTCCTTCCATCCAAATAAATAGATCCTACTCCTATGATAAGCTTAGGAAAATTGTCTTCAAATCTTACAAAACCACCATGATACTTCAATAATTTAACAAACTCATTTTCATCTCCATTCATATGATGTGAGAAACCACTATCTATAACCCATTCATATTTATTATCAACATGTGATACTAAAGCTTTTTCCTCATGTACTTGTTTTTCATCTTGAATAGCAATAAATCTAATATCCTCATAATCACAATCATCATCATCAGAAATACCTTCACTGGCATAATAACATTCCTTTTCTTTTGAATAATTAGGCTTGAAAAATTTAGGTTTCTGTTTAAGAACTCTCGTAGGACATCGAGATGCAAAGTGGCCTATCTTATTACATGAAAAACATTTCAAAGGTAACTTTCCTTCAAATTTACCCTTACCTCTCTTTTCTCTTCTAGCAATTAGGGCAACAAGTTCATCTAGCTTTTTTTATTCTTCTTGTATTTGTTCCCATTCATCAACATACCCCCCATGATCTTCCTTTATATTACCATGGCTAGAGCTCACACTTAGAGATATTATCTTCTTGTGTTTAGATGCCTTAAATGTTGTTTCAAATTTAGGTAAAGAATCTCCCATCTCTGCAGCTTCGAAGGTAGTTAGCTTTGCAATCAACATTTCTCTACTAAAGTTTGTATTCAAAGGTATAATCTCTTAAATAGCCTGAACTTTGGTCTTGTAAACAGGTGTCAATGATCAAAGGATCTTTGCGATGACTTCTTCCTCTTCATAAGTGCCTCTGGAATTTCTGATTCCAATCAAAATCTCTATAACTCTTTGTACATAAACCCTTATATTTTCATCATCTTTCATTTGGAACTTCTCCATTCTTATTTTCCAGTTCTATAATTTTTCTTGCTTAGTAAACTTATCTCCTTCATACAATGCTTCTATTCTTACCCAATCTTTTTGTTCTAAATCCAGATCATTCAACTTAGTAAATTCTCCTTTAGAGAGTGTGTTGATCAATGCTTCCCTAGTGACCATGTTATAATAAAATGTCTTATTTTCCTCATCATTATCTTTGTCTAATTCATTCACAGTCTTCATGGTTACCTCATTCTTTGTAATCATCCAGTAGTTGATGCCCAAACATAGAAAATGAGTTTGCATCTTGTTTTTCCAACTGTCAAAGTTTTCAGGATCAAATTTTGAACTATCCTTCCTATAGAATGCCATCTCCAAGATCACCTCAAGTTGTTAAGCTTTCTCTCTAATGACTAGTAGCTTTGATACCAATTGTTAGGAATAATAGTCCACCAATACAACTGAGAAGGGGGGGGGGGGAGGGCGGGTGAATCGGTTGTATGACAAATTATTAAACATTAAAATTTGAATAACAACAATACCAGATAGAATGATATCACAATGAATAACAACATGATATTTATTTTTCAAGGAAACCATGTTAAAGGTAAAACCCCAGTGGGAATTAACACCCACTAATGATGTACTGAGAGTATAGTATCCTGTTAGAAGATTAGCCCTATTAGGAGCTTATTGAAACATTATAGTAAATAGTCCCTATTAAAGGACAGACCCTGTTAGGATTCAAAGAAAAAGAGTAGGCTCACTATCTAGGCTCACTGCCCAAAGAAGGCTATGTCTACCTCCAGAACTCACTATTCGCAACACAAGTGTATATAAGGAAAATACACAATCCGTTTAAATTGTTTGATAGAAATTGTCTTTTCTTGATCAGTTTCAATGAAGTATGAACAATATCCTCTACTCTACATACAATGTATATACAATATCATAGCTTTCACTTTCCTCACTTACATCCACATCATTCCTTATATGTTTTCAAAAGAAAAGATCTTACATATATACCTTATTACAAATAAATGATCAGGTCGGCCAATTAGGCTTTGCTAATATACAAATAATCATATAACCCCTTTCTAAGATACACACGGTAGCTAAAACATGTATTGTAATCTCCCCACTTTAGCAGTGACCAAGCGTGTGTGCATTAGCCTTGTTCTACATGGTCCCAAGGGCTAACGAAGGGTTTAAAAGGATCCTGGAGTGTTTTGGCCTAGTCATTTCCAGTTTGGGCCAAAATGAAGTTGATTTACTTAGTTTCAGGCATACTTACTATTTTTAGTAAGTCAACAGGACATAGTGGAGGCCAATTTTGGTGATTGGATTTGATACTCTTTGGTGAGAGCTTTCTGAAGAGCTATCACTTGCATTATTCAGAGTCCGATTGCTAATACATTTTAATGCCTGAAGTTTTATTAAAGTAACATTTAATTTAATTGTAAAATATTAAAGTGTTACTTTAATATTTATTTTATGGGGATGTGTACGCAAGGGAGACATAAGGGGATATTTTAATATATGTTTTATATTGCACATCTTTTATCCCACATTGCCCATGAGAGTTTAACTGACCCTTGGAAATAGAATAAAGCAAGCGTTTGTGGCTTCATTAGAGAAGTTGAATATGAGAAGAAATTGGTGTGTGAGTTGCAGATCCGTTCTTGGCATTTGAGGACGTTTATCCTCTCTTGTGACATTCTAAATGTCATTCCCTTGGGGTTTGGCCTTTGGAATCCATTGTTATCAGTTTCATTATCAGGTAGTTTAGTTGCATTTCCAGGTACAGGCAAATTTGGTATTTTGCTCATATCTTCTTCACTACTTGTCCAATGCTTATGCCGCTTTGAGGGAATGATTTTATGAAGGTAGTGGAATGATTGAAGGACAAAGTACTGTAGCGGCACTGTTCATGCGGCACTATTCATGTGGCACTATTCATGCGGCACTATTCATGTGACATTATTCACATGACACTATTCACATGGTACTATTCACGTCACTGTAGCAGCAAGTTTGAAAGCATGGGCTGGAGTATTATTTCATTAATGCTGGAGTAATTAGTGAGTTGATAAATTTTCCATGTATTTGGTTTTATTAATTTTGAAAATAACATTTTATCGGCAGCAGTTCATTGTCCACTTTGCATATTATTGTAGTTTATTTCTTGTTTATGTTGTATGATTCCTATTCCATGCACAAAACATGACAAACAAATAAATGTTTGATTTCCAGTGTGATAAGAGGTTTAAAACATTAAATGGAGAAATAAGAAGTTGAATGCAAACTGTTTGACATAATTCCTTTCAGCAGTGGGTTTAGTTTTTTGGGGCATTCAGGGGTGTCCATTACAGTGGTATCAGAGCTATAAGTCCTGCCATCCTGTGGAGATCTTATAGGGTATTTAGAATAGCCGGATAGAGGGAAAAGTGTTTGACGAAATGTCAAAACACTAAAACCAAAAATTAAAAAAATAGGCTAAGCATTTATGTTTGAGCATGCGACAGGGGCCTTATAATTTTCACAATACTAGAGCAAGACAAAATAGGATTTTAGACTTGCAGAGCAAACAGTCTAGTTCATCCGTGTAGGTGGAAATAGAATCCAGTCATATAAACATAGAGGAGATATTCTTTGATCAAGATAGCAATATGGGTGACCAAGATGACATGAATATAGGATTAGGCGGAGGTAGGAACATTGGTCCAGATCAGGGGGATGTAATGTTCAGACAGTTACTAGATACATTAGAGTAGGGGCAGCGTATGCAGTAGGAGTAGAATAGGCAAATGGCCATGATGTTACAGCTCATGGCTAGACAGATGGGTGTCAATATTAATCCAGGTGATGCCAACAATAGAAACAATAACAATGCAAGAAACGATAATAATGGAGGCCAAGGTAACAACAATGGTCCTGAGAATAACATTAATGGTAATAATGGACATGACAACAATGGGAATGAGGCTGATAACTTTAGACACGTTGAACGCCCAGCTCGAATAGTGAGCTTGAGACCTCTTCTACCCACCTTCCCACCCAGAGATCCGGTTCAACCAATAAATGAACTGCAGATTACCGAGTTACAAGATCAGTTCAGGAGGGACTGGCAGGCTAGTGGACCGAAGTTTCAAGCGGATATTTCCCTCAGAGATTATATGGACTTGAGGATGAGACACATGCCTAGAGTAGGAGGGAGGAATCAAAACTTTGAGCTGAGAAAGAAATTTGGAAAACTTTCTTTACCTTATTATGATGCTTCAGGGAAGATGACTGCACGAGCTTGGGTGCAGAAGGTAGATACATACTTGCAGCTAAATCCTATGCCTGAGGAGGAGGCTATCAAGTATGCGGCTATGCACTTGGATGGCATTATACATGAATGGTGGCATCATGGCATGGTGACTCTGGGGCATAATCAGATTACATCCTATGAGGAATTCACCAACAGATTGATTGAGAGATTTGACACTAGGGATCCTAAGTTAAATTTCAAGGAGCTAGCACAGTTAAAACAGTCAGGTTCTGTGGATGCTTACATCACCAAGTTTCAGCGCTTGTTTTTACTTGTCACTGATATCTCTCCTAGGAGATTGGTGGTGTTATTTTGTGATGGGCTTGTTGATCCATTACGAGGTTGGGTGAAGGGACATGATCCACTCACCTTAGCTGAAGCAACTAAAAAGGCATGAGATTTAGCCCCTTCAGTATACAAAGGAAAATACCATTCAACAGATTCTTCCTACCGTAAGGACAAAGACAAAAAACCATTTTAGAAAGAGTATAAGAAACCCAAAGAAGGATCAAAAGGACTAGACAATGAAACCATGAATGAACTTCAAAAGAAGCTGTGCTTCCACTGTAGAGAGCCTTCGGACTTATCTCATAAATGCCCTCTCAAGGCTAAGGCAAATCAAATGGAGTATTTTTCAGCGGAAGAGTCAGAGTCAGAGGTGGAGGATTAGCACTCCGATTCAGATGAAGGTAACACTATAGAGGAGAGCAGCATTCCTAAGGGTGATAGATCGTTGGCATGCTTGACAGGGGCCCAAAAGGCAATCACATTTAAGGTCAGGGGTACTATCCAGGGGCAGAAAATGATATCTCTCATTGACACTGGGGCTACACATAACTTCATAGATGCATAGTTGGTAGCTAGGAGACGGTTACAGACCGAGGAGCATGATGGGTTTAGAGTCATGGTGGCTAATGGTGACAAATTATTGTGCACTCAGAAGATATCTAATCTTCACATTAGGTTTGGAGATGGCTATGAGTTGGAGGATGAGTTCTATGTTGTGGACATGGGAGATTATGATGTCATCCTCGGCATGACATGGATGGCTTTGCTAGTTGAGTTCACACTCAACCTAGCAAAATTGGAGATGAGATTCCAGCATGAGGGCAGAATTATGGTACTTAGAGGATTTTTGGATGGAGGTTGCAGAATAGTGTCCTTGAGGAGATTGCAAAGACTTTTTCATCATGATGACATAGAGTGGGCGACAGAGTGCTACATTATGCCAGCTTCACCAGAGCCACAGGAAAAGAGTCATCCACCAAATATCCAGAAGATACTTGATAGACACGCTAAAGTATTTGGTGATATTCCTCATGGGGTTCCTCTTGACAGAGGGATAGAGCATGTTATCGAGCTCAAGGAGGGAGCCAAACCAGTTATGATTACTCCATATCGTCATCCTAAGAAACACAAGGATGAGATAGAGAAGGCGATTAAGGATTTGTTGGAGATGGGGCATATCAGGCCTAGTAAGAGCCCCTTTGCTTTAGTAGTAGTATTGGTAAAGAAGAAGGATGGGATGATGCGCATGTGCATCAATTACAGGGCACTGAATAAGAAAACAATTAAAAATAGGTATCCCATTCCTAGGATTGATGAGCTAATTGATGAGTTGCATGGGGCATGCTTCTTCACCAAAATTGATTTGCGGTCTGGATACCATCAAATCAGGATGAGAGCAGAGGACATTGAGAAAATAGCATTCCGATGTCACTATGGCCACTTTGAGTTTATGGTTATGCCATTTGGACTAACCAATGCACCCGCTACATTTCAAAGTTGTATGAACCAGGTATTCAGGAAGCAGTTGAGGAGGTTTGTCTTGATCTTCTTTGATGACATCTTGGTCTTCAGTAAGACTTGGGAGCAGCACTTACATCATTTGGAGGAGGTGTTATCTATTCTGGAGAGAGAGTTATTGTTTTCCAAGGAATCTAAATGCGAGTTCGGCATGATCGAGCTCCTTTACCTTGGGCATATCATTAGTGTAGATGGTGTTCGGGTTGATCCCAAAAAGATTAGAGCTATTGTAGATTGGCCTACTCCCACAAACCTTACACAACTTAAGGGGTTCTTTGGTTTATGTGGTTTTTATAGGAGGTTTGTTAAGGGATTCTCACAGACTGCTGCACCCTTGACAGATCTTACTAGGAAAGGGGCCTTCATGTGGACAGGGGTAGCATAGAGGTGTTTTGAGCATTTCAAGCAGGTAATGTCTTCATGTCCAGTTCTAGCTCTACCAGATTTCATTAAGCCTTTTGAGTTTCATTGTGATGCATCGGGTGATGGGATTGGAGTAGTATTGATGTAGGAGAAGCATCCCATTGCATTCGAGAGTAGGAAGCTCTGAGGAGTTGAGAAGAGTTATTCTATCTACGACTAAGAGATCTTGGCCATAATGCATGCATTGGCCAAATTCTGATCATATTTGGTAGGTGGGCATTTTGTGATCAAAATTGATCACAACAGTATTAAATATTTCATGAGCCAGCATGATCTTAATGATCGGCAACAGAAATGGGTTACTAAATTGTAGGCTTATGACTTTGACATAGAGTTTGTCAAAGGTAAGAAAAATGTGGTGGCTGATGCCTTATCTCGGAGACCTCACTTATGTGCTCTGGCAGAGATTTCAGGAGATTGGAGAGATTGGATTATAGCAGAGTATGTCAAAGATGCTTGGGCTTTTGGATTGATTTCAGGTACCATACAGGATGATCGCTATGAGGTGATAGATGGATTGATCAGAGTTCAGGACAAGGTTTATTTGATTCCGTCGTCACATTTGAGAGAGGTGATACTGAAGGCATTTCATGATGCACCCAAAGCTGGGCATCTAGGGGTCTTCAAGACCTATAGGCAGATCTGAGAGCGGTTCTCATGGAGAGGGCTCAAGGATGATGTTCAGAGGTATGTCAGGGAGTGTGCAGTTTGTCCACAGAATAAGGGAGAGCACACATTTCTTGCAGGGTTATTACAGCCCTTGCCCATTCCTGATAGGAAATGGGAAAGTATTTCGATGGACTTCATCACTAGTTTACCATGAGTGTAGGGAAGGGATTGCATCTATGTGGTGGTGGACCTCTTGACGAAGTTTTCTCACTTCTTTGCTATTCCGTCCACTTACACAGCAGCACAGGTGGCATATCTTTTCTTTAGAGAGATATTCAGGTTACATGGGCTGCCCAGATTCATTGTTAGTGACTGGGATAGTAAGTTTATGAGTGTTTTTTGGCAAGAGTTGTTTAGGTTGTGTGGTACAGATCTTACACCTAGCACTAGTTATCATCCACAGATAGATGGGCAAACAAAGATTGTAAATAAATGGGTGGAGGGATATTTGAGGAACTATGTAACTGCACAACAAAAGGCTTGGATCAGATGGTTGCATATGGGAGAGTATTGTTATAACACCACTTATCATATGTCCATCAAGATGACTCCTTTCATGGCACTCTATGGTTATGAAGCACCTAGCTTCATGGATTTAGTTTTGGGGGACATCAGAGTGCCCAAAGCCAAAAACTTATTGCAGGATAGTCAGGACATCCTGAAAGTGCTCAAGGAGAATAAACAACAGGCCCAGAATCAACAAAAATTATACACTGATCAGCACCGAATAGAGCACAGCTTCGAGGTAGGGGATATGGTTTACTTGAGGCTACAACCATATAGACAGTCATTGGTCAAGAAGAGCGGAGTTGAAAAGTTGAAACCTAGATTTTATGGTCCCTACAAGGTAATACACAAAGTGGGTGAAGTGGCCTATGAGCTTGAGCTTCCAGAGGGTAGTCGGGTGCACAATGTGTTTCACGTGTCTAGGCTTAAGAAAGCCATTGGTTAGAGTGTAGTGCCTTCTGCAGATTTACCCCCTTTGGATGAGGAGGGGAAGCTTGTGTTAGTACCCGAGGCTATTTTGGACACCAGAGAGAGGAAGCTTAGAAACAGGGTAGTGAAGGAGTATTTGGTCAGATGGAGAGACCTGCCGGAGGAGGATTCTACATGGGAGAGTGAGCAGGTTATTCAACAGGCTGGATTGAGATTGCTTGAGGACAAGCAATTTCAAGGGGGGTAGACTGTAATGTCCCCACTTTAGCAGTGACCAAGCGTGTGTGCGTTAGCCTTGTTCTACATGGTCTCGAGGGCTAACGAAGGGTTTAAGGGGATCCTGGAGTGTTTTGGCCTAGTCATTTCTAGTTTGGGCCAAAATGAAGTTGATTTACTCAGTTTCAGGCATACTTACTATTTTTAGTAAGTCAACAGGACACAGTGGAGGCCAGTTTTGGTGATTGGATTTGATACTCTTCGGTGAGAGCTTTCCGACGAGCTATCACTTGCATTATTTGGAGTCCGATTGCTAATACATTTTAATGCTTGAAGTTTTACTAAAGTAACATTTAATTTAATTGTAAAATATTAAAGTGTTACTTTAATATTTATTTTATGGGGATGTGTACGCAAGGGAGACATAAGGGGATATTTTAATATATTTTTTATATTGCACATCTTTTATCCCACATTGCCCATGAGAGTTGAACTGACCCTTGGAAATAGAATAAAAGGAAGCGTTTGTGGCTTCATTAGAGAAGTTGAATATGAGAAGAAATTGGTGTGTGAGTTGTAGATCTATTCTTGGCATTTGAGGATGTTTATCCTCTCTTGTGACATTCTAGACGTCATTTCCTTGGAGTTTGGCCTTTGGAATCCATTGTTATCAGTTTCATTATCAGGTAGTTTAGTTGCATTTCCAGCTACAGGCAGATTTGGTATTTTGCTCATATCTTCTTCACTACTTGTCCAATGCTTATGCCGCTTTGAGGGAATGATTTTATGAAGGTAGTGGAATGATTGAAGGAAAAAGTACTGTAGCGGCGCTGTTCATGTGGCACTATTCACTTGGCACTATTCATGTGGCACTATTCACGTGGCACTATTCATGCGGCACTATTCACGTGACACTATTCACACGGCACTATTCACGTGGTACTATTCATGTCACTATAGCAGCAAGTTTGAAAGCATGGGCTGGAGTATTATTTCATTAATGCTGGAGTAATTAGTGAGTTGATAAATCTGCCATGTATTTGGTTTTATTAATTCTGAAAATAACATTTTATCAGCAGCAGTTCATTGTCCACTTTGCATATTATTGTAGTTTATTTCTTGTTTATGTTGTATGATTCCTATTCCATGCAAAAAACACAACAAACAAATAAATGTTTGATTTCCAGTGTTATAAGGGGTTTAAAACATTAAATGGAGAAATAAGAAGTTGAATGCAAACTATTTGACATAATTCCTTTTAGCAATGGGTTTAGTTTTTTGGGGCATTCAAGGGTGTCCATTACATGTATACAATAATTAAAGTTCAATAGTTAAGATCCTATATCTATAATCCATTCTCGCAATCGATAACATGTGCTATACCTCTAAAGTCAGCCCCAGATAGGTCTCCTCTAGAACACTTGCCACAACTGACATCATCATGCATCCCATGACTTGCTAAGATCATCAAACATTCCTCAGTATGTTATCTGATATCTCTTAAGCTCACATACACTAGATCCACATCGCTTTTAAGATATACTCAAAAAACAAAGACTTACTCTGTCAACTTCCACTGTCATAGTTTAGTAACCAGTCTTCACCAAATCTTTTGTAACTCAACCAATATGCAATATTATATTATGCAATCTTAGGTATAAGATCACAACACCTCCCTACACACACAACTATGTTTGCACATTCTGAATCATGCGTACAGTGTCCGTACACTATAATAACCAGTCTATTCTCTCCATAGAAACTTATGTTGACATAAGTGATAAAACACAAACGACAACAGTAGCAATTCCAACATCACTCAATTAGGTTATTGATGTTGTGTAGTAATTAAACATATTAAATGCATCAGAAACATCCAACAATAACCTACTTTTATACACTAGATCTTTTTTCTATTTTTTTATCATTGCAGGGGTGTATACTTTACTTTCCTTTCAGATAACTTACATTACATTTCTAAACATTATATGAAAAATTTCCCACAAAGGAATCCTAAAATTAACACTTTCTCTTAGGTTTAGATCTTTCATTAGCACTGGTTACATCTACTTGGGCTATGTTGATCTTATTTTTACCTAAAAATAGGCTTCATTTTAGGATCCCCTTACCCTTATACAGTGTATGGTAGTGAAGTGGAAGTCTACCATTTACAACGATCTTCCACTTTAAAAGGGAAAATGAAGAAGCCATAAATATTGATGAATGGATGTTATTCCTTGTCCAAATGATTTGTTTTGGGGTCACCTACATGGACTAGGATGAAACTATCAGTGAGTAAATTTTTTCACTAGTGAATCAATTTACGTTAAACAAATTTTTCTACATGTCATCTTATTTGATTTATGCCCTAGCCTATAGAGTAATAACTCAGCTTAGAGAATGTGGAGGATTTTAATTTGATGATATTCAAATCTTTGATTTCAATCCTAGGATACAGTTACACAAGAGCTATGCCAATTTAAGGGGCAATGAAACCTTCACCGTGTGATTGACACAAGAATCATAAGGGTTTCTTGAACATAGAATTTCTCCTAAAGCTCTTGTTGTGATTCAAGAATAGAATAGCTATTTTATGCAATTCCTGATGTTTACATACATCAAAATTGGTTCCTTTGATGATTTTCCTTGAAAGATTCCCAGGTACACTGATGATAAGATTATTATGGTATAATTTTATAGGTAGATTATTGAGGTGAATAAGTGGTGTGTAGAGAGGAATAAAACCACAATTCCTTTTCCTATTTCTATTGGTTCTTATTCATCTTCTTATAATTCAAATAAAATAAAAATTACTAAGGGATCTAATAAATGTTCTATGGAAATGTATGATGTTTTAAGGCCTCGGATCATAGAAACTATGCATGTGAGACATTTTTCAACTAGCCCCTGCCTACCACCATGAGCCTATCTTGAGGATTTTTGGGGGGAAAATAGCACAAATGTCTTTGAAATGAGGGAGAGATCTTGGTCTAGGATGACCATTGATAATATCAAAGAATATAGACATTTGTTGGATGTACAAGGAATAAAAGATCACATATTTGAACTAGTAGATCCTAAGTATTTGAGAAAGATTTGAGATACTCTTTTGTAACCTATCAATTGGGATATTTTGGAGTTGAATGAAATTCATGTAAGAACAACCCATGTTATAAAAAGAAATGAATCCTAGATTATGAGAAAGATAGGAGGTAAAAGGGATGCAACTGCATCACAAACCTCCATGGCCCCTACAAAAAAAACACATGTAACTACAATGCCAATATACCATGTTTTCAGTGTACAAGTACAAACTCCATCAAATGTTACAGAAGGGGGAGTCAAGCCTCTTGAGAAGGAATAAAGAAAAAAATGTACTTTTGGAGCTGGCTCCTTGCCCCATATAGATTTACTGCACATGAGTACATTGATGAGAAAAATTCAGTCATTTTGAAGGAACAAAATCTCAAGAAGAGGGAGGTCAAGAAGAAGAAAACATGGAAGAAAAAGTTTAGGAAGAGAAGGGCTAGGAGGAGGAAAAAGAGACCGCTAAAAAATAAGTTAATCAAGTAGTACAAGTAATGAAAGACCACCCACCCCCTTGCCCCCCTTCCAGGCTCAGATCCTAGTAAAGTTGCTAAAATTTCTTTTTCAGAACTTTTTCAAGCTATAACCCCACCTATTCAACTAACTTTGTTCCTTAATTATGAATCTTCGAAAAGTGCTTCACAAGCCCTTACTACTCCAACATGGTTGGAAGAAATACTGAAGAATAAAATAAAGAGAGATACATAGAGGAAACCTTCAAAATAATTTATCTCCTAGTTGCTGCAAACCCCACCAATCCAGAAGAGTAAGAAAATGACAATTGTCTCTAACTTGGTAGAGGATAAACAAACACGGCATTTCTTTTTGAATTGGCTCAACCCCTTCGAGTAGAAGATCATAATTTAGTCAAAAAAACTAATTTTCATATAACGAGGATAGATATAAGAAAACCCAAATAGGACCAAGATATGAGGATCTGGGTGCATGCACATTAGAGGATGTAGAAAAGGTTAGAGAAGACCAAGATGGACAAAGAAGAATTATAGGTTAGGGTTGGTTTACCTATAAATAGTCTTTGGAAAATATTGACACCACTTTCTTCTCAGATGGAAAGAACATCAGATGCTATATTAGACCCTAGAGATGACAATACTATTACTATCGCATTGATTTCACGCTTGTAGATAGATAGCCACCTTGGACCTATAACCAAAGAATGGGTTGAGGACATTAGCGTGTGTGGTATGACTTTTATTACTAGATTAAGTGATTCTCCATATGCTTTGGTAGTGGCTCGAAATCACATTACCTCAAAATTAAGAATGGAAAAGATGGAAGAAAATTCTTATAAGAAGGATATCAAGAAAATGAAAGAGGTAATGGATATGAAACAAGGGACTGCTATGATTCTTGGCATAATACAATCACCTAAGGAGACAATTCATAAATGGATGTATAGGCTTGGTTATAAGCGTGAATGCATTACCAAGAGCATGAAGAAACTGAAGGAGCTCATGGAAGAGATCAAAGAAAATATTGATCAGATAAGAACTTTTTTTTCAGATATCAGTTTTGATTTACACTAGAAAGGAGATAAAAAAATGATTACTATAGATGAATTGAAGATAATTTTCAACAAAAATATTGATAACATCAGCAGTCCACATGTTTATTCCAAGGAAGAACATTAGAAATTGACCAAAATTGATGCAACTCTTATGTGGTATAGCAGTCATTATATTACTTTCAACAACAAGGCTAAAGAGATAAGGGATAATATTGTCTATTGTGCAATCATAAATTCCAATGTAAGTATACCTGAAATTGATGATATAAAATATGTAATAGTGGTTCTTCATCTAAGTATAAAGAAACTCAAGGAAATCAAGAGGTGGCTATCTCCAAAAAAGAAAAAGAGAAGGAATCTATCGACGGAAAAGGAGAAAAGGAACCCCTTGACACCTATGCTCGATGAACTCTTCGGTTACTTATGTTTATGATTAGTTTCATGTTTCAAAAGACTCTATTTTTATTTATGTTTAATGGTTAGTTTCTTTAGAAGATAATTGTTATGTAACTGTCCCATGGGGAAGGTAAAGAGACTATTAATATGCGTCTGGAACTACATGCAAAGGAATGACAATTTTTTATTCAAACTTCTCGCTTTTGGTGTGACAATCGAGTGAGTCTCGAATTTTGGATCATGGTTGTTGTTCACTGATTTATTCTCATCATTTTTTATTGAATGGATGAATGAAGAAGGAAAATAATGAATTAATTGCACGTGTTTACAGTGTTTTAAAATCTATGGTTATAAGGTATTTTGTGCGATACTATTGGTTCTATTCTTTGTTTGTTCATGCTATTTACAATTCTATCTATCTTATGGTTATATGTTATACCCGATTTTCATGGTTGTGGGAATGAGCATATAGAGATAAGTTTCACAGTTAAGCATTTAATCTGTGTTTGATTCATGAATATCTCATGGTGATGGGTATTCATTATATGCCTTTTCTGCTCTCTAATTAAGAGCATACCCCATTTATGTTAAAAAATAAAAAATATATATTCATTGCATATCTATCAAAAGGGGCTCTACATTGTAAAATTCACAGATCAAATTGTTGACAATTTGTTCAACTATTGTTAGTAGAAAGAGTTTTTTGAGGGTTTAAGTCAATATTATAAAAGAGTCAATCTATTAACCAACACTACCCACTAAGTCAAAGCTTGTTTATAATCGTGTCCTTTGTGAGGTTTATGAAAATTTTGATAATAAAACTCACCACCTCTTAGACTTATTTAGTTATGTTATGTTTCGACTTGACTCTTTTGTAAATATACTTTTTGGAATCCATTCTTTCTATAAATATTAAACTATGGACTCAAAGTTAAATAAGATTATTTATCGTATAAAATGGAAAACACACGCAAATATGACGACTTATCTTTGACTCGTTTATGATAGACATTAACAAATACCCTAAAGTCTAGCCTTATGGGGAAGGGAGGAAAATTAAATAAAACCTTTAATCACGTGAAGATTTCGAAAAGTTGATTTGTGATGCCTCTGCCGCTCAAGAAAGCTCATATTTTCCACTTTGTGGGGTCGATGACATTGCCATAATCAACTTGATTCGGAAAAAATATTGTTTAAATTTTTAAAATGGTGGTAAATTAAAATTCGGTGCCCACTGTATGATTAAAGCTGGCGATGGATGGATGTAGTTT
This sequence comes from Chamaecyparis obtusa, assembly GCA_027943335.1. Classification (NCBI taxonomy): domain Eukaryota; kingdom Viridiplantae; phylum Streptophyta; class Pinopsida; order Cupressales; family Cupressaceae; genus Chamaecyparis; species Chamaecyparis obtusa. The sequence continues at coordinate 213,443 of BSBK01005470.1, forward strand.
GATTTTCCAGGCAATTGGGTGCCATCTAATGTACCTCCTGTCTGCTAATATGCATTCCTTACTCTATATAAACCAGCCATGCGAATTAGAATGTGTGTGTTGAAAAGTAAAGAGTTTTCTGAGTGAATGAATGAAGAGGAAGTTAGAATGTGGTATTGTTTCGGTTCAACCCATCTTAAAATACTCATTTTCAATTGATTGGGTCGAGCCGAACCAATATCACGTTTCATCTCTCTTTTCAAGCTCTTCGAATATTCATTGGTTTTTCTGCTACTTTACCAACTACCAGGCTCTCGTATATCTTTTCTTCTCGGCTAAACTCCATATTAGGTTTTGTTTGGGCTTTTAATGTTTAAAATAACTATCTCTGAACCGGCTGTCTATGATCTTCTTTGGCATTTTGTTTTACAGTTTGATTAGCTACTTCTATTTTTTCGTTAATGCTAAGCAATTCTTGAACATGATGTGATTTAGTAGGCACTTGGTTTGGTATATTTTGTTGATCAGGGAATTACATTACAGATAATTCTGACAACTGTGGTAATCAGAATCATGATTGAGAAGAATAATCATGAAAATGGAATATGTAAATCCCTCTGTAGGGTAACTTGGCTTCCAAAACTGTATTCAATGAAATAAATTCTCTACATGTGTTTTAGGTTTAGTTTTTATGTGAATTTCCTTTATTAGATTAGGATGGAAAGAATTCGGTCCTATTACAAGTTAATTATTAAGCTAAAAATTTGCAATGCTATAAGGAGTGACATTTTAGGAAAATCGAAAAAAGAAAAAGCATACCAGGAGAAGCTACAAAACGGAAAGAACCAGGGGGAGACCAGCAGAAAGCTAAATATCGTCGAGGGACTTCCGGCACTAGGGAAGGCCGCATTAATGCCTAAGATTTTGCACAATAATGGAAAACATCAATTATTTTTATCAATAAAAGAGTGAATTCAATACTATAATTCCTTATTTGTTTTGTTCTGGATGTGCCAGTGGGGATCCTGATTCAGCTTTACTAAATGATAACATGGATGAATTGATGAAGATGGAATCAACTTAAGACATTTTGAACAAGAGCTGCAGTGCAGCATAGTTCCTGCCAAGTGCGGAGGGTAGCATGACAATTATAAAAAATCTATTCAACTGGTATAATAAAATAGGAAATCAGGCACAAACATATATATAACCTATACTCTTAATTTCAAATGTATCAACTCAGAAGAGGTAACCACTGGACATACCCATAGACAGTTTAGACCTGACGAGTGCAAAATTCAATAGCACAATCAATCCCTAGGCAGTCCAATGAGGCCTACTCACACCAATTAAAATGTAAGAGGAATCTTGCAAGGAAAGGTAAGAAAGTTGCCTCAATATATATAGTAATATTTGCGGAATCTTTCCTGGATCAATACAATGAATGGAGCTTAATCTTCAATTGATCCCGCTTACCACAATCAGTGACACACTCAGGATGTTCTAGCCATTGGGGATAGATAAATTCAATATTGTGGACATTGTATGGCTCCAACTCACCATAGCAGATAGCAGCAATTCACTTCCTTTTCCCTGCTAAAAGAAGCTGGAGTACTGATGAATTTATCCTATCAAAAAATAATTTGGGTCCAACAAAGGAAGAAAGTTTTGTAAATGTGCATTTCAATCTTCAATTCACACTAAATTAGAGGCTATTTTAAGATTTAAATGTAAATCTTAAAGACTAAAGCTTAGATGTTTATGCTGCATAGATTAATATTTGAACTTCAATACGAATAATATGAATGAGAAAATGCCGCCATACATCTATATTTCATCAGCATAATATTGAAAGTTAATAAAGATCTATAAACAAGTCAGGAGCCTGCAAACATAGCTCCATGTTCTTGAAGGGAGATAAGAAAACATGGCTGTCAAATCAGTATGATTATGTAAGAATTGGCAAACTGAACTTACATAAAATTGATTTATCATGATCAAAGTACACTTGAAATTTGAAATCAATTTCTCTCTGGAAAAATAAAATTTCCACAATTTATTTTGTTAACATGAGATGTTTCTTTTGTAGAAGTCTACATGAAATAAATCAAAATAAAATGTTCAGAAAAAATCAATAATCTGAACATCGATCTAATGAGAAAAGGGCAGAGATAGGTTTGGGGGTTTTAATGGTGGATTTGAAGAAGCAGCGTCCTTGCTCTGTTAATGTTGTGCAAACACAGGCAGTCCTGTTCTTCAATTTCATCCAACCTTTGCCCAAACTTAATTTCATTTTCCCCCAAAAGTATTCCCACTTGTTGAAGGGAATAAACTTCATCTTCTCTTGCAAGGCAAATCCCCATTATAGTTTTTTCCAAGTAGCCACAGTGACAATTAGTTTGGACTTCCCAGTACTACTGCCTCCTATCACAGCGACACGAACATTTATTGGCCATCTGCAGTCTTCCTTCCACCTATGCTACCCATCTTACTTTGACTTATGATAATAAGAAGTTGTTCCTATCACCTTCAGCAAATGACAACAAGGATAATTCTGATATAAAGAAAGGCAAAAACAAATGAGGAGAAAAACAGAAAAGTAATTATAAACAAAATATGAATAAAACAGAAAAAGGAATGTAGGAGAAAATAAAAGCTTAGCATAAATATCAATTTTACATTGCACAAATCTTCCCAAACATACCTAAGATTTAACCTAGCCATGAAGCTGAAAATAAAAGGCGAGATAGGAAACAAAACATTGCTGAAAATTTCCTCAATAAGTTGTAAATAGCATAAGATGGTTAAGGTTTGAAACTAATTTAAAAGTATACCTCGTTGCTATTTCTTTTTGCACGTACAAAGCTTGAACGCTGGCCTTTGTCCAGCAAATAAGTAGGGTTTTAGAATACAAGTTCATGCTAAATTTCATCAGAAAGTAGACTCCCTGAGGGCACAAAATTTTTGTTAAAAACCAAATACAAAGAAACATGTAATGGTACTGTACCCAAATGCAACAATTTAAGATTTAAATGCCAAAGTTGTATGAATTTTATTAAATAGAGTGATGCTAGAAGACATTTTGTAATATACACATTTTGAGCTTTAAAGATCTGGCATTTTCTTAACATCTATCCCTAGAAATGAACAAAAAAATAAATTAAGAAAACTAATGAACCATGGAAGATTTTAAAGACTATAAAACTTCAAGGGAAATGAGCTGGATGAATGATATATTTTACAGTACCAAAGACAAAGCGCTTCAGAAATGTTCAGCTTCTTATGTCAGTCTATGGTTTCTCCGAACTTCCAAATCCTAGATTAAGGCAATCAAAGATCAAACGGAATCAACATATACCTGCAGTTTCAACGTGAGCTTCAAGCGCTTGAACAGAGGTGAAGCGTGAAGATAGTTGAATATGCCGAAATGGCCAAGAATTTTGTCTAAAAAACCAAAGAGGATTTTGAAATTGTTGGAGAGCAAAAACTCGAATGCGAAGTGCCTTTTTGATGCATTGGAAGAGCGCCCTCGATTGCGGTATTAAAGTGATACAAATCGATGCCCCTTTTAGAGGATGCAGAACGTGTCCAACCACAATGCCTTCCTAAAGGTGCAACATCTCGATAGGAGTGTGTTTTCTTGCCTACACCCATCGGAATCTCCAATATTTCCTTTTGGCCTTTCGTCTGGCTCTCGTGGCCTCTGCATGTCTTATGTAAAAACGGGTATCGCCAGCTGTTACTGCCTTCTGCAAAAACGGTAACTCCAAGACTTCAAATTTTGTCCCCTCCCTCTATATCGGTACGTTCTCTTGCATAGAAATCTTCAAAGCGTCCGATTTGATCAATGGAAATCTACCAACGTACATATTGTACAGACATTCCTTTAAATGTCGATCATCTCCTACTAACAAACATTGGAGTAAAATGTAACAATGGAAAAAGTAGCAATGTTATTGGACGCAGAAGAAAAGTTTAATCACTGTTTAATGATTTACCCTCCGCAAGAGTTCTCTGCCATGGCAGGAACTAATTGGTCGGAACTAATAAGGAAGTCAAGGTGGATTAAGATTCAAGTTGTAATTTTTATATCAATAGAAGTAAGAAAGATTCTTGAATTTCAATAGTCCTTAAAGGAAGCATATATATTTCATTTTGGAATATTGAGTAATTTCTTTCACTTGTGCATTTTTTTTTCTCATAGTTTCTATTTTTCTATTTTAATAAAATATAAATTTGCAAATTAGTATGTTACAAATTTATTTTTTAATTTTAGTTTTAGTTTTAGTTTCTTTTTAAATTTCTAATAAGGTAAGAATTGCATGATAAGTTTTTAAAAGTCTATGAATATATCTAACATCTCTATGGAATAAATCAATTGTAATTCATTCATCATCATTTTTATTTGACTTTTGCTTATTTGCAAAAAAACTCTGGTAATCTCTTGAATCCCTCAAGTGATTTATTTATATTTCTTTAATTTTCTATTAGAGTTTGCAGAAGCAAGAGATCGTGAGAAGTTGAAGAACCAATCAAAGAACTAAATAAATCATTAGATCCATCTAAAGTTGAAGATAAAAGAAAGTAGAAATAAAAAGTGAAGCCAATTCTAAAAGGAGTAGATAGAAGATTTCAAAAGAAATAGGTTACATAGATCATTTAACATTGTGTGAAGGAAAGCACAATAAAAATTGTGTGTGTAGTATAGTGAATTCACTCCTACAAAGAAAAAAAGAAATGAAAAAAGGAAGATCTAGCATAATTTGCAAAATTAAAAGCCACCTCAAGGTGGAGGCTCGTCATTTGTAAGACTGTTCAGGAAGGGAAAGAAAAAAAAAACTATTGCTACCAAATTAAAGTGGAAGGATAAATATAGGTCAGAGAAAAAGTTGATTTGTATGAGGGAGATCACACATCTTCTAAAGTTTAAGACACCAATATGACATTGCGTGAGGAAGTTAGATCTTTCTAAAGAAGGAGAGACAAGATAGATCCTTGAAAGAGTAATAGCAGACAAAATGGTGTTTGAATGGAGATCAGTAATGTGTGGTAGGAGAGAAGCCCACAAAAGTCAAAAGAAGAAATAAAGTCATCTATACATGATATAAAGAAAAGATCTAAAGATCAGATATCATTATTTTTGTGTTCTACACTAGCAGTTTAAATTAAGGGGGGGATTGTTGAAATATCTAGTAACTCCTCCCAGCTGCACAATTTTTTTGCTTTTATTTTTTTTCTAGTTTAAGCTTTAATAAAAGAAAAGTTTACAAACTACTATGTTAGAATTGTTTTTTTAGTTTAGTTTTTAATTTTATTTGTAAGAATGAAATCTTTGCATGATAAGTTTCTAGAAGTTGTTGGGTGTATTTAAGACCACCATATAATGAAGAAATTGTAGTTCATTCATTATCATTTAGTTTGATCTTTGCTTATTTGATCAATAGTCTCTTTTAATATATTAAATCAATAGAACTAACTATCTATATTTCAGTTTTGTATTTCTTTTAGTTCATGGCTAGATAATAATCAAGAAAGGGTCATCTTTCCATATTAGAGAAGTCAACCTGTTTATCCTTCCTCAACATTATGAGAAAGCATATTTTCTATAGTAATTTTCCACCTCCATTAGCAAATTCAATTTCATTTATTTCTCTAAATAGTTTTGGGTGCTAATAATCTAAAGGGAATAATATCATCTAGAGGGTAATTGTAACCATTATATTCCCATATAAAAAAGATTGTCAAATGTAACATGTGACGTGTGACGATGGGCTAATGAGCCTATGTACTTACACTTTTTCTTTAAATAAATGTGAGCCACAATATAGAGGATTTTGGGATATTTATATTGGACAAAATATTTGGTTTGTAGTTGTTCTTGGATATGTGTGCAAGATCTATAAGAGGTCTTTATACTAGAAATATACATTTCAATTGAAGCTATATGGAAAACATGTTTCAATATATCCATCTCTATTTTTTAATACAACCTTTCATTTAAATGATATAATCAAACATTATAGTGTTTTCCAGCACATATTTGTTATAATGAACATTTTGTAATAAATAGAATGACTAATGTAAATATATGTTTTGAATTTTGAAATGACGTAAACTAATGTATATATATTATTTTTAAGTAAAATTCTATTTTAAAATATTTTATTAAAGACAATAGACACTAGAAATTTAGTTGTTGATAACATGTTGAATTATAAGTTACATTAAGCATCAACCATTATATACTAACTTGTATCTTTTTTCTTCATTTTTTTGTTGTATCCATTTATGCAAAATACAAAAGGATTGTACAATCTTCACCTATATTATTTTCTCTAATCTATTGTATTTTTTTCAAAATTTTCAAACTATATAGCATTTTTTCTTTACAAATAACAAATCTTAAATTTTAGTATTGATGATCTACTTTCAATAAAAATAAGTGTAAAATATAAATAATTCTTGAAACTTCATTATAGATCTAAAAAAGTACATTTTTGGTAACTAGACCCAAAGTGGTATCAACTATGGATTTAGTAGACACCTCCAATTAGAAAAGTTGTGGTCCATATCTAACTTAGCTAGTAGACCTTTTGTTTGACCAAAATTAAATTTTAATTAGGAATCTATGATTCACTTGCACTACTCTAAGTTGTCCTAAAGTGTGATACAACTTTAACTTTTACCAATAAAAATAGTAAGAATATCATGTTGGAAGGGGATTACTGAGTAGGATAATATTACCTTCAATATGTATGTCTTTTCATTGCATGTTGATAATCGAAAATTAGTCATCAAATTATGTGTTATTGGTATATAATATATATTTCACATGATTTTGAAAGTTTGAACCCTAAATAAGAATCAATCTAATTAAAATATTTTATCCTTAATCCTAGAATCAATTTACAATGATAAATCGCAAGTGAAATATATTTTTTTCTTAATTATTTCATGCTCTCATACTTGGATCTAAAAAAGAATATGAGGAAATTAGCCTAGTTCTAAGATGCACTTCACAAATCCTTATATAAATGTATTAGAATTTATAAATTCTTAAGTATCATTTAGTTATTGCATTCTTATCCTTATTTTATGTTATAAGAGAAACACATTGAGGTCTATAAAGTCTAAAGTGCAGATGAAATTGATATTTAAATGAATTTTATATTTATTGGTCAATCTCCTAATATCTTTAAACACAAGATATGGTTAGTGTTAAGAATTTACAATGGGAACTAATAGAGGAACCAACAACTACCCAATTTTTTGTGAAATTCTCCAAGATATTAAATGGCTGCATAGATGTAATGTTTAGTAGATATAGAACAATAGGTTATCTCTAGAATTGTGTGATTGCATATTTTCATTTTAGAAAAAAATTAAGTTCAATATCAATCAACTTGGATATTTGGAGAAGTTTAAAAGAACTTAGATTATTTAATCCTGAAGATAGGTAGAAAATTTGTAATGAAATACTCTAGGAAAACATGACTTTTTCCATCATATAAATAAAGTGTAGTGGCTATTTTTTTATTCTTTTTCTTATACATTAAAATTTTTCTATATAATGCCTAATTGTATTAGTTAGTTTATGTACACCAAGTGATAGGAATGATTAGGAGTTGATGAATCTAAGAGAGATGTACTAAATATTAAGGATGATATTAGCCATCATTAAATTTTTATTTGAGATGATATATTTGAATGATGATGTGTGACATTATAATAAGAAAGAGAAAACCTATTTTATATACTAAGCCATACCTTAAATTTGTGTGTTGTATACAACAATAGGAATAAAACTAAATAGATGATATATTTGAAATAGGATGTATTACATAAATCATCATATAATCATTCATAGCAATGAAATTACCAAAAATATATTTCAAAGATGACATACTCACAAGAACCGCTATATGGAAACTTACTATTAAGATAAATGATATAACTAGCTCTATCTTACTCATTACAAACTAAAGGAACATCATGTACCTCCATAGACTAACTTCATATTCCCTTTTTGTTTGAAATCATGAACAAGAAACCATTATGTTCTATGGTATTAAGTATTCATCCAACTTGAAAAATCTTACAATGTGTGTGATTCACATCCATGAAAACTGATCTATATAGTTAGAGTGTTGGGTCATAGAGTCCTATATGGTTGGGTTGTTTTGATTTCTATAGGAATTGTACATTAATATCATGGTAAACAATCATGAAGTTCACATGAGGATCTCATAGCTCTTTATGGGTTTATACTAATATAACATGTTATATATCATAGCTATTTATGAGTTTATACTAATATATCATTTGATATAGACCTTCCTCTAATGCAGTCAAGGATGGTGGATCCAATGAAGGATAGTCCAAACCTTGCAGCCAACAGAATTAGACATCGGATTACTCAACAGTGCAACACAAAGTAATTTCTTAACACTGATTTTCATTAACATGCTCAGCTGTAAGGCCTTCCAGGTTAGGGCCAATTACAACTAGAAAACAATTCTGCAAGATCCACAACTAGATCCAATACAACTCAACTAGTTTAGCTCTGAAGACAATCAGAAGCTGATGGAAACCCTAAGGCAGATCTAAACTTGAGCTTGCAAGCCTCCAAGAAATCTCCTTGTCTCCAAGTATGCAAACCCCTAGCTCTACTACAAATGACTATTAGATTACAATCTGATCTGCAAGGACATCAAGAACTTTTCCACAACTTCGCTCTCAAGCTTCACATCTGACTTCTAGATTTGCTAAGTTTTTCCTTTCCAAAATTATGTCCCTAAACATCTACCCAAGCACTCCTTAAATACTAATTATTAGCCACAAGTTGGCAAGATGAAACCCTTAACTCCCCAAAACAAATAATTAAATGCCATACAAGCCAGCTTAAAAATGTATACAAATATTTAATCCAGCATGGCGGCCCCATAACAATGGCTACCAACAATAAATTCACTAAGTCAGCTCAACAAATCACAAAGAACTCTAGTTGGTAAGTTAGAACTGCCAAGTGATAGTAAAATCACTGAGCATGCCAGGCATCGTCGAGCACTAGTGTCAACCGAGCACCACATGCATGACCGAGTAACAATTTCACCAAGTGCTAGAGACTGCCAAGTTCCCTTAGTGACCGAGCTTCCTTCAATGACCGAGACCATTAGTCAAGGCTGCAACTGAGTAACACTAGCCAAAATACAAACACTCCATGTAGTTTAACCAAGGACATAGAATGCCCTACCTTAACCTTGGATTCCCCTACATCAGACACCCTGGGTTCCAAAAGATGTTCATATTTGAGAAGAACATCTTTCAGGATTCAGCAAATAAATCCCAAACTGGTTCTTCACATACAAGTCCTCCACCTTTTCTTCTTGCAAAGTCTTCCACTTCAGTTTCCTCTATCTTTTCAATTCCTTTCTTGAAAATATACAGGTCAGTTCTCCATATTGATCATTCATTTTCTCTGGATCCACATGTTGGCAAGTTTTCTATACTGAGGTATATGACTAGATATAGTTTTTTCATTATGGCAACAAAGTCATATAGCAGTTTGGAGTCAACGCACTTTATGTAAAAATAAAAAATTAGTTGAGTGTTGAAGACTAGACAGTGTACAAAGTTCCTGCAGCTCAGAGCATCAGTGCATGTGTGTACGAACGAATTATGGTATGCATTCTAGAAGTTAATTTTGTTAGACTATACTCATGCTTAGTCTATGAGCGCATATGCAGATGTGCAAGGATGAGAAAGTTACAGTGAGTTGAAGTTGCACAGCCAGTGTGTGCTAGTAGAGAACAGAGCATGGAGTCGATAGTTAGCATTTTGGTTTTTGATTATAATGTAATGTTGTAAAGGCTATCCGCCCATTGTATTTATGTTTCTGACATGTTTATATGTATAATTATAAGCATGCTTAAGCCAATTCATTTGGAAGCATTGTTTATTACTGGTTATAGGGACAACCTAATTGTGTATTTTGTATGAGCATATAAATATAAGGTGCACCCATTGTATTCGGTATGGAAGTTGAGATAGAGTTATAATAAGCAGAGAAGAAGTGTGTGAAGACACTATAAGATGTATTAGAGCTCTTCTTGAGGTCAAAGCATCAACACATCAAAGGAACTGATCTGACAAGTGGTGTCACAGTGACAGTTCATCCCACAGATATAGTGTGTACATGAGATCAGAAGGTTGTTTCCTTCACCACTTGAGTAGTGAGCTCTTGGATAGTGTGTCCTCTCCCCTAACAGGGACTATTTTAAAATATTCCTGATAGGGTCTAACTCTTAACAAGGTCTATTGTACTTAAAGCATTGTAAAGCTACTCCTAACAGGGTAAAAGATCTTCTAACAAGGATCACAAAACACTAGTGCAAAATATTAGTGGGTGTCAATTCCCATCAGGGTTTTTACCTATTTGGGTTTCCCCATAATCATATTGGTGTCATGTGTTGATTTCATGTTTTATGTTTATGTGAATGTTTATTTTAGTACTCAAGCATTTAAGTTCAGCATAAAGATTAAAGTGAAAAGTTAAAATATAGTGAACACTGATTCACCCCCCCCCCCCCCCCCCGGCCCTCTTAGTGTTCCCATTCCTAACAATTGGTATCAAAGCTCTGGTCCTTAGAAAAGAATTTTAACCACTTGAGGAGATCATGGACAAAGTAGAAATGAAACATCTGAAAAGAAATCTTAAAGCTGCTCTTGAAGACCTGCACAAGTCAGAAAGAGAATTTGAAGAACTAAAGGATAAACTTGGTGATGCTCAATTAGTCATCAAAAAGATAAGGAAAGATTTGAAAGAATGCTCTACCAGTGATCTAGGGACAATGGTCAAGAAGCTCAATGAAGAAAAAAAATCCTTAAAAGAACAACTTGAAGAGTTTGATGATAACCTAAATAACAATTATGAAGTCTATGATGAACATATCAAAGAGAACCTTCAGCTGAATGAAGAACTATGTAACGCCCCGCCAGGCAACCCAAGAGGACAAGACATAAAACCTCTATAAAATGAAAATAGTAAATTTTTTTTTTTAATTTATTTATTTATTTTAACTAGAATAATATTCATCATTACACTTCATATTTCTAAAAGAAGAAATAATTTTCTACTACTTGAATGTAAGATTTATACAACTTAAGTCCTCTCGGGTTCCCTAACGTCGCTACCTAAGCAACATCATATAAACCATTTACATGCATAAGATATTCACGGAATCATGAGCTTAAAAGATCTACATTCATTTTAATGCACCAAGTTAAATGTCCCTAACTTATTTCTTTTATTAAACATAGGTTAATCATCCAACATCATTATTCCTTTTATCAACTCATTCCATAAATTCATATTGATTTCATCTACATCTACTATCCTTTATATCACTTTTCTCTAATAATTTAGGTGAGAGCTTAATATTCATTAAGGTAGGCATTATCCTAGGTATTTCATTAACATGAACCAAGTATTAACATTATAATCAAGTTACTATTTTATTGCATTGTTTCATAACCATTCATTGTTAATAATTCCAATCACTAACCTATCATTTCTCAATAATTTCCTTGGATCCTTTCATCAAGAGAGAATACATTATTTTTGTGATACATCATTTTATATAACTATATTTAAGATTATTTCCTTTACATATGGACAACATAAGAGGATAGGAGAAATAACATAAACACTTTCTTTTAATGCTAGTAACATGTCCAATATTCCACATTCTTTTCTCTTTCTTTTACCTAGAACTACCCATTCCCTTATGCATTGCTTTGAATTGAGATTACATCAATACTACAAGACTCCTTTTAGGAGATTAAAAATTACATGAATTCAAATACATAAGTACATCTCAACATATTAAAATATCCAATAAGAAATCTTCAACTGCAGATCTGGAAAAGAATATGTGCTAGGATCATCCAGAGAATCATGAACAATACCTCGATATAAATATTAACCACCCAACCACGTGGAACCAAAAGGCCCACTCCCCCGAGCTAGGAGATAGAACCAAAGGCCCATACAAGAGGTAACAACTAGAAAATTTCTAAGGTGGTGATAAAAGTTCCCCAAAGTCACAACAAAAAAGAAAAGGACAAGAAGACCACAAGGAATACCAGAGGCATGATCAAATTTGATAGAGACTCTAAGCTACAAGCTAGGTGAGTGTCATCGCATAGCCCTCACCCCTTGGGTTGTCCTAGTACTAGCCACTCTTGGCCCCGGCCCCCAAGTAGGCACATGCGGAACCGAATGCCTCTCGTACAGACAAGGTCATTCAGTTGTACCTATGCATAGGTACCTTCTCCCACTCCCATCCTTAGTCTTTACTAGCACTAAAGGCATGGGCGAGGCACAATTAATCTTGATTAATGTGTAATTTTCCATTCCAATAATCTACCATTCCCAATTCATTTATTTAGGTTATCACTTGATTAAATAACTCATAGTAGGTTATCCTGGTACTAGCCACTTAGGGCCCCGGCCCCTCACTATGAGCCACTCACCTAGTGTACTTAGGTTCCCTAACATACATATAAAAATCATAAGAACATAATAGATTCATCATCAAGAATTCATATCAATTCCATAACAACATTTGATTGAGTTTAGGAAAACATATGTTGTCCCTAGTCCACTTGACAACCCTAAACCCAATATGGCATTCAGAATGTTCCAAACATATAAGAAGACATCCAAGTGATATTATAAACATATTCAGAGTATACATAGATCCAATTAACCAAAAACAAATTCTAATAGCCTCTGGTAACCATACGAAACCTTAAAACTTAATGATGTTCTTAAATTGAATTATTTCAAGCAAGGATTAAATGCAAAGAATAGTCATCATAGAACAGTCATCCATATCTTCCACAAAACATAAAATAAAGGAAATCGCTTCGGTGGAGATTTAGATAACATAATTATGGACTCTCAATTTTATTTTTAGGAAGATCCAACGGTGGAAAAGAAAGTTATGACTTCTGGCTTAAAACAAAAAATTCTGGTTAGGGTTCAGACCTGCCTTCACTAAAACGGTTGTAATTTTCACAAAACATAATTAAAATTCACCAAACCAATTGAAAATGAAAGATAAGACTTAATATAATCTCTGATATCAAATTTAGACTTTTATATAATCATATCAGCCTGTAGCATACGAATACATTTGACAAAAAATTCGGAATCAAGAATGGACAGGCATAGTCTGCCAAAATGTCAAAAATAAGGCATTAATTCAACCCTAAAAATACAATCAGAGAGATACCCATTTGAGATCTGTGAATTTTACTTCCATAAAATCAATTTAGTAAAACCATAGATGCAATTTAAATTGTTATAATAATAGATCTCCAAAAATGGGTTGCTAAAAACCCTAGGAAAACACATGCCAATTCTTACAAATAAAAACTCAAAACTTTAAAATAACCATACAAATGAAAAGTATAGATATAATAAATAATGATAATATATAAATAGATCTATAATCTATCAGATACATCAAGTAACTAAAATATTCAATCCATACCTCATGTCCTACGAAGGTTGAATCGAAGAAGGAAGGAAACAAAAGAGAAGACAAATCCAAACTTGAGATGCATCCTTCAAACCCTATCCACTTTCAGAAATCTCCATGAAAGAAAGAAATAATTCCACAGCAAAGAATCCCTCTCTCAACTACTGAAATTCTCACAAAAATGTCTATCCCAAAAGCAAAGATAACCAAAAATTCTTAAAGACATATGCTTACAAACTCTCCTTCACATCTCCAAGTTTTCTCTCCAAAATCTCCATGAAAAGTAAGGCCATCCTCTCCTCAATGCTTCAGCCCCAAAATCCCCTCTCTTCAAATGAGAAAGTAGTGCATATAAATAGATTTCCAAAGGTTGAGAGGAAAAGTAACCAATTCCCAACTAACTCTTAACTAAAGGGTATTATTAAATAACTTAATATCATACAACTATATTACTCAAATATAAAATAAAAGATTATTTGTATTCATTCATACACACATGTAATATTATCCTAACATATATGCATATGCCATCATTAATTACATCAATATCTATATATATAACCTATCCTCATTATTAATAATTAACAATTGAGAATAATATACCTTGCATTATTTAATATTTAATTATTAATAATATTATACTTTACATTAATTCCGAAATATACACCATCAACAATATCTACAATAATTAACATATAATCACATATAAATTATATATATATAAATACATATATGTGTGCACCCATATATATATTTCCATATATATATATATATATATATATATATATATATATATATATATATATATATATATATATATATATATATATATATATATATATATATATATAGATACATGCCAAATACCAAAAACTATAATCTATAAGATTATGAAGTAATAGATCACAATATTATTACCTATTTATAATTACTATAGGATATAACACTGAGGTAGAATAAAATCACATGCCTCAAAATAAATCTAATCATCAAAAGAGGCCATAAAAATCAACTATGAAACATATTGAGAAAACTATAAGATCAAACAAGGTCAACCAAAGTCAACAAGGAAAGTCAAGCCAAACTCCTGAAACACAACATAGAAAGATTAACTAAGAATCATACCAAGAAGGTGAAATAAATAAAATGAGTAAACAAATCATACAACCAAATGAATTCAAGTGGCCACAAGGCACTAACTACAACCATGCCCAACCGGGTGCGTTGGATCTGGGTTTTTGACCCAAAGGTTGACTGACAAAGAAGGAACCCTAATATTCCCAAATTGGAATAATGACAAAGGAAGACTCATGTAGGGGCCTTAGTACTATCTCCATAACAACAACCATCAAGGATTTGAGGGCATGCTCAGACCTGTGAAGCCAGGTGAAGTCGATGCCCGGTACCTGCAAGCCTGCATCACAAAGAAGAAATACATATGCACGGATATACGTATAAAAGAAAACATTGCAGACAGATGACCAGGATCGATACATCGTGTGGACCTCAGCTAGGTGAGTAACTACGACTTCGTCCTGAATCATGAAAACACATCATGTATATATATACACTCAAAGCATGTAGCATCATCATAACGAAGGTTATAATCTCAAGCATTGTGTTAGTCTCTTATCAATACTAATAATAAATCAACATAATCAAATCATCAAGTGAGATACAAGATTCATCCAAAGTAACCTTAATAGAAGAAAATATAAATAACCACTTATATATATCTATCAAGTACATATCATATAACATCCTAACTATGTTCATAAAGGTCTTGTAGGTACTCAATACATACATGGAGATAAATACATACAAAAGTGATACCTTTAGATAGTATGTCTGATATTAGAATCATTGAGTACTAGCTTATGAAATTATTATAAACAACTATAGGAATAGATCAAACAAGTATCATGTACAACTTAAGCTATAAGAAAACATCGAAGGATCTTAATTCTTTCAAAAACACAAAACTTATATTAGGGTTAGAGGGGTATTACAAACTAAGGCAAGCAAACATGGAAATCTTGGAGCTAAAGAATAGAAAAGAAAGCTTGGAGTCTGAATTGAAAGAAGTAAAGAATCACATTGACCAATTACACACCAGTTTTGATTTGATAGAATCTCAGTTGTATGTAAGGAGAGCCAAAGGAGACACTAGTTGTATTGGATACATTGAAGCAGAAAATCAGATGGACAATATGCGAGCAAGAAAGGATTCACAAAAGGTCTCTATAGATGCTGAAAAGACTAAAGATCAAACCATAGATAATGGTGGATCACCTAAGAATGAGCGCAAGCAAGTTGAATGCACTCATTTTCCATGTAACAAGCATGGTCACATTGCAAGGAACTATATAGAGGTAAGAAATTTTAAAGGTTACTGTTATTCATGCAATAAATTTGGTCATAGAGATATGAATTGCAAGACTAGAAAGAAGAATAGGATTCAACAAGATCAGAGAAATCAGAATCAGACAAATGTAAGAAGTTCTTAGAATGTTACATGCTAGATATGTAACTATAATGGTCACATAGCAAAATAATGCAGAATGGTGACTCATGTCAATGCATCGAAGAATATAAGACCTCCAGTCATTTGTCACTCTTTTAATAAGGCTAGACATATCTCAAGGTTCTTTAGATCAAGGACACAAGGTCATGGAAGCCCTAAAATGGTCGAAGAATGAGTTTTGGATCCTATAGGAGAAGTTAATTTTGTCAAAGTCTTAGATGATTTAAGCATGATTTGGTTAGAGAAAAAGAAGGAAAAGAATGATGAGAATGTATTGGATGCATCCATAGTGGACACACCCTATACATCTAGATGAATGGCCCTCAGGGTCATAGGGGGAGCTAATTTAGCTCTAGACCCCTGCATGGTTGGTATACTCATCCTTAGAGTATGCACCTTTGGAATTAAGCTTTTGG
The DNA here is from genome assembly GCA_027943335.1 of Chamaecyparis obtusa. Classification (NCBI taxonomy): domain Eukaryota; kingdom Viridiplantae; phylum Streptophyta; class Pinopsida; order Cupressales; family Cupressaceae; genus Chamaecyparis; species Chamaecyparis obtusa. Next base: position 229,909 of record BSBK01005470.1, read on the forward strand.
AGTATAAAGGTACTTATGTGCAAGAACACACATGCTGATTGTGAACAAAACTTGAGTTGGAAATTTTGAAGTGACATCCTGGTTTACGTGACTTGCATTAATGGTGGAATTTTCACTTTTAAGTACACATAAAGTTATTTGATTTCTCATTGCATTCAAATTCAGAGTGATAGGAGAGCATAAAGAGCCTTGGAAGTTGTTGTGAAGACTTGGAGATTGATCTATCAGTGTTTGCAATGCATTTGGTTGGTTGCAGAAACCCTAAGCTCATTGCATCAATTCAGAAGCCTTCAGATTATTTCAGAGCTCAGTTGGAAAGCATTTACAAGTAAGTCATAGCCTTGTTTATGATTTCGCTGAAAAGAAGAGATATGTTTTAAAGAAACATCCATTTAAATCAATCCTAGATGATTTAGAGGGAGATTTCTCCCACACGCCTATGGGTGTCATGCATGTAGAGGATATTAGGGCATATATCTACTGTAAGAAGGAACTAGCTGGATTGGATAGGCTAAGAGTGCACATGGACACCTTGTTGAAACCAGATAAAACATTCATGGATGAATATGCTAAATGGAATGATCACCCTATTATTGAGTATGCTATGGCATATGAATTCTATGAGATAGAATGGATACAGATTTTATTGAGTATAATTTATGATGATATTTTTTGGATTGGTGATGTACCAGTTAGAATCACCAATGACTTGATACATGAGATGACAGGCCTTTCTAGGACAGGCACCATCCTTCCTATGGGCAAGGATGTCAGAAAGATGGTTGAGCAAACATGTAAGTCAAGGAGCGATAGGCGCAGCATGATAATCGAGCCTATTGAGAAAGAAGACATCAAATTGATGTCAATGATACTGGGGTACATGTTTTATCACACCAGCAGGGTGAATAGTGTGTTTGCGGGCACCATTATAGTAGCCATCAGACTTGTGAAGGAAGATGGGGAATTCAAGGCTATCAAACATAACAAGACAAAGATATTCAAGTTTGGGTCACTAATCATTTACATGTACCTTCATATTGTTGGGAAGCTATAAGATTTGTATTTGGACAAGACTATTCCAACCATGCCTTAGATATCCAACAAAGCATCCATTGAAAGCACATTAAGGGATTATATAACATTGGAATTGAAGACCTTCAAGGTCAAGATGCAAATGAGGTATGGAATTCTAGAAAGCATTGTGCAAATGTATATGGATACTATTTGCTCTATGGTAGAGATAGACACAACTTGTATGGAATCTATTGAACCAAGAACTAAGTGGATTCATCCACTTGGCTATGAGGTAGAGGAACAGATCCTTGAAGCATATGCACAGGTACTACTATCAGCACACAAAGATCCTAATGAACCTAGATGGGGAACATATGAGGAGAAGATAAGAGAATTAGATGCAAAGCTAAATAGTGCAACAACAAAAAGAAAGGCAGCTAAAGACACATTAGAGATCTTAAGGATTCAAGGTGTATCCCAAGAAGACCTTGATAAAGCAAGGGATGAAAAGATTTCTTTGGAACTAAAGAGCGTAAATGCAGCTAAGGAAGAATCACATGACCCCAAGATGAAGAAGATAAAAATTGAAAAAGATGATAGTCAGAAGGGTAAAGAAGATGATACTTCTTCTATGCCCAAGGAAACCATTGACCTTATTGCTCCTCCCAAGTATAAGGCAATGCCTAAGAGAAAGAAAGAGGTTGGCACCACTCATCCATCCTTGAGAGTCACAAGAAATAGAAGAAACACCCAAGCACCTCCTGAAGTAAGCTTCAAACCCAGTCTTAGTGTGCTAAGTGCTAGAATAGTTGATGAGGGAAGAATTGACCAAGTAGGAAAATTCTATGACAAGTATAATGAAATAGACAAATCTGAGATTCATGGTATGTTGGTCAAGCACATGTTAAAGTTCAAGAAAATAGTGTTGGAACTAAAAACCATGATTCTTGATAAAGTATGGAATATCCTTGAATTCCAAAAGAGATAGGCTATTGAGGAAGATCTGCGGATAAGGGAAAAGATCCTTGATGATACCCTTCCTATATGTGAGCTAGAATAGAAGAAATTGTTGTTAGATTTGTTGAATCCTCACCTTAGAACAAAGATAAGAACTCTGCACATAATGGATAAGAATTATGAGTTAATTGCAAAAGAGACAGAAAAATCCTTTGAGAAGGTATTCATGAATTGAAACATGTATCCACCTAGTGTGCTCACAACTAATGTACCCAAAAAGGTCACCAAAGGGTCAGAGACCATCAAGGAATATTATACAGTTCCTCAAGATTTAGCACCTATAGTGGAAGTACAATCAGAGGAAGACAAGTCTGGGCCCATGTCAGAATCACTCAAGGACAACACCATTATCATTGATAATATAGAGATAGCCATGGCGGCCACTAACACAGACTTAGACAAGTTTGAGGAAGCTTTTGTGATCACACAAGAAGCTAAGATTTTATGCAGTAGAACACCTCCCACTCATCAAAAAGATGTATTAATTGAAAATATATCAGATGAGAAAGAAGAAGAGAAAATAGAAGAGGAAGAAAAGAAAGAAGAAGAAGACAAAAAAGAACAACAGAAAGATGAAACTTCTGTTGAACTAACCAAGGTAAAACTAGAAGTGATGGATAATACTCTCATCACTCCCTCCTTAGCATTGTTGTCAAGTTTGAAACCTGACACATCCAGTTTGGACTCATGGAGAGAAGAAGACCTGATTAAGTTCAGTGTCCTAGCTATGGAGAAGGAAAAGGAGAAACAAGTAATGAGAAATCCTCTCCTTGTGGAATCAGTGAACATACTGAGCAGTTTGTCACCTACAGACATGAAAGTGAATAAGGTACACTTAGTTGATGATGTGAGTACAGTTATCTCACAATTCAAAAGTATTTTTTCAAGCCTTGAAGAATCTGCATCCAAAGTTGCAGAAGAGAAGTACCTAAAGAAAAGATTGAATGATTTGATGAGAAACTTTGCACTAGATTTGAATTCACTCAAGATAGGACAAGAATCCTTAAAATAATTTGTTGATCAAGGAAGGAAATTCATTGCAGACTGCATGGATCAGGATAAGCTTACTAATGCCCATCTTAAGAAAATACAAGAAGTAGAAGCTATGATTGAATAGGTGAAGAGTTCAGTGAAAGACTCATCCACTGATGTGAAAATGTGCAACAATGTCTACCAAGGTCAGTTGGACAAAATTGAGAAAGCAGAGAAAGAGATGGCAAAGATAAGATCTAGACAGACTCAGTTGAGGAATGGTCTTGCACCCTCACTAGACATTCTCAATCAGAACATAAAGGAGATTGATGCCACAATGGTAACCTATGATCAAGGTCTGAGCACAAATTTTAAGAAGATGGAGAAGCTTCAATATGCTTTATGTGCCCATCTCCAGATAGTTAACTCTTTGATAACTTTTTGGAAGAAGGAAATCCAAAACCTTAAGATAGCATATCCAGATGTTTTCCCTAAGTAAGTATGTGCAGATACAATTTTTTTGGTACACCTTTTTCATTAATGTCAAAGGGGGAGTTGTGTATAGAATATGGAGTATAATATGTATAGAGAGGTATAAGACTATGTATAAGAAATGTATAGAAGACAAAAGTTGTTGTGTTAAGGGACAGTTAGCAACTTGGCCATATTCCTTTGTTGCCATCAATGAGAAAGGGGGAGATTGTTGAAAAGTTGTCTATACTGAGGTATATGACTAGATATAGTGTTGTAATTATGGAAACAAAGTCATATAGTAGTTTGGAGTCAGCACACTTGATGTAAAGATCAAAATTCAGTTAAGTGTTGAAGACTAGATAGTATACAAAGTTCCTGCAGCTCAGAGAATCAACGCACATGTGTATAGATGAATTATGGTATGCACCCTAGAAGTCAAGTTTTTTAGACTATAGTCATGTTTAGTTTATAAGAACACATGCAGATGTGCAAGGATGAGAAAGTTACAGTCAGTTGAAGTTGCACAACCAGTGTTTGCCAGCAGAGAACAGAGCATGGAGCCAACAGTTAGCATTTTGGTTTGCAATTATAATGTAATGTTGTAAAGGCTATGCACCCATTGTATTTAAGTTGTTGACATGTTTATATGTATAATTTTAAGCATGCTTAAGACAATTCATTTGGAAGCGTTGTTTGTAATTAGTTATAGGGCTGACCTAATTGTGTATTTTGTATGAGCATATAAATATAAGGTGCACCCATTGTATTCGGTATGGAAGTTGAGATAGAGTTATAAGAAGTAGAGAAAAAATGTGTGAAGACACTAGAAGATCTATTAGAGATTTTCTAGAGGTCAAAGCATTAGCGCATCAAAGGAACTAATCTAACAAGAAATTTCACAGTGACAGTTCATCCTGTAGATATAGTGTGTATCTGAGATCAGAAGGTTGTAGCCTTCACCACTTGAGCAATGAGATCTTGGATAGTGCATCCTCTCCCCTAACAAGGACTATTTTAAAAGAATCCTAATAGGGTCTGACCCTTAGCAAGGTCTACTATACTTAAAGCATTGTAAAGCTACTCCTAATAGGTTAAAGGATCTTCTAACAAGGATCACAAAACACTAGTGTTGAATATTGGTGGGTGTTAATTCCCACTGGGGTTTTTACCTATTTGGGTTTCCCTGTAATCATATTGGTGTCATGTGTTGATTTCATGTTTCATTTTTATGTGAATATTTATTTAAGTACTTAAGCATTTAAGTTCAACATAAAGATTAAAGTGAAAAGTTAAAATACAGTGAACACTTATTCACCCTCCCCTCTCAGTGTTCCCATTCCTAACACCACAATATCAACTCAGCTACCAATACTTGGGCTTCTCATACCAGGCATTGCATCCATCAAAGGCATCAGTGAAAACTTCATGTCATTCTTCTCAATAGGAAACATATTTCTTACACAGACATAAATAGCTCTGCAATCATATTGCCAAGGTCTACCAAGCAATATATCACAACTATTCATCTTCACAATGTCACATAACACAAGATCCTTGTACTAGCCAATCTGAACATCAATGAAGCATTTTTCTTTAACTTCCAAAGAATGAACATCTTATAACCAACAGAGCCTATAAGGACAAGGATGTTTCATTCTATTCAAATCAAGTTTCTGAACCAGGTCCTCAACAAAAAGGTTATCAGTACTACCACTATCAATAATAACATCATAGATTTTACCTTCAGTCTTTCATCAGGTCCTAAACAAGTTACTCCTTTAACAAGGTTCATCCTTTGTACTGATTAATGTTTGCCTAACTAGAAAGTTCTCTGATTTAGGTTAATTCTAAATATTCTCATTCATCACAGCAGTTAGTCGGTCAACCTTCTTCTTTATAGACTCAAAAGAATGGTGTCCTTCCTCTCCATAGTTATAGCAAGTACCCTTAAAGATAACTCTACCTATCTTATTCTTCAGTTCCATGGGTTTCTATTCATCTTCTACATCAGTCAGTTTCTCCTTCACTGAGTGATCAATCTTTTCCTTCCCTCGGGAGTTACTAGATTATTTCCTCTTCACCTTATCTTCTGCCTTCAGAGCATACTGATAAGCCTCTTCAACAAACTCAGTCTTCAGCATACCAAGCTCATCTTGAATATTGAATCTTAGACCATTCACATACCGAGCTACCTTTTCCTTGCCAAGCTCTTAGTGTCTAGATTGAATAGTAAGTTTTTAGAACTCCTCGGCATAATCTTCAACAAAAAAATCCTTCTATTTTAGATTGTGCAACTTCTTAAACAAGTCAAGCTCATAGTCAGCCAGTATGAACTTATCTTTCAACTTAGTCACCATCAATCTCCATCGATTGATCTTTGTTTCACATTCATCTTCTCAGTTTCTTTGTAGTTCTTTCCACCAAAGAGCAGCATGTCCTTTCAACTTTGTCTATGCTAATCTCACCCAAAGAGGATCTTCAATTTCTTCTAGCTTAAAGAAATCTTCAAGTTCACCAATCCAATCAATCAGATTGTTGGGCTTCAAAGTATGAGAGAAAGTAGAAAATTTCATTCGGTAATTACTAAACTGAGCAATAGGTCTAGGCAACCAAGCAGTTCTATACTCAATAGATTTGTTCCTCCAGTGATCACCACTAGATCCAACAGTTTGAAATTCTTCAGTAGCTTCTTCATAGTCATCCTCAGTACCAACATTTTGAGGCATACCATAAATAGTTCTCATGATCTCAGCAACCATATCATTCTTCATCAATTCCATCTCAAATCTGAAATCTAATTTCATCTTCTCTATGATCCAGGATTCAATAGTATCACAAAGATCTAAAATAACTGTAGGGTCTAATCTTTTCAGAGGCATCCTTAAAGATATGCAAATAAACCCTCTGCAACAAACCCTCACCAAACACCTTGTGACAATTTCCAAGTTGCAACAAGTCAGATCTCAACCTACAATTTTGTAAACAACTGGGGCACCATTTCAAAAGTTCAGTGCTTTAGATTTGCAATCTAGATTGCACACAATCTCTTCACCAAAAAGTTCAACTTCACAAGATCATCCTTGCTAGGTCAACCTTCTACTTCAACAAGATCAACTCTCACTCTAATACCACCTGATGTAGTCAAGGATGGTGGATCCAATCAAGGATAGTCCAAACCTTGTAGCCAACATAATTACATAGTGGATTACTCAATAATAAAACACAAAGTAATTGTTTAACACTGATTTTAATTAACATGTCTGATTGTAAGGCCTTCTAGGTTAGGGCCAATTACAATCAAAAAATAATTCTACAAGATCCATAACTAGATCCAATACAAACTCAGTTAGTTTAGCTTTGAAGACAATCAGAAGCTGATGGAAACCCTAAGGTAGATCTAAAATTGAGCTCGCAAGCCTCCAAGCAATCTCCTTGTCTCCAAGTATACAAACCCCTAGCTTTGCTACAAATGACCATCAAATTACAATCTAATCTACAAGGACATCAAGAACTTTTCCACAACTTCTCTCTCAAGCTTTGCATCTAACTTCCAGATCTGCTAATTTGTTCCTTCCCAAAATTATGTCCTTAAACATCTACCCAAGCACTCCTTAAATACTAATCATCAGCCACAAGTCAGAAAGATGAAACCCTTAACTCCCCAAAAAAAATAATTAAATACCATACAAGTCAACTTAAAAATGTATAGAAATATTTGATTCATCATGTTGGCTCCATAAAAATGGTTACCAACAATAAATTCACCAAGTCGGCTCAATAAATCACATAGAACTCTAGTCGATAAGTCAGAACTACTGAGCGACAGTAAAATCACCAAGCACGCCAGGCATCTCTGAGCACCAATGTTGACTGAGCACCACAAGCATGAGCGAGTAACAATTTTATCAAGCACTAGAGACTGCCAAGCTCCCTTAGTTATCAAGCTTCCTTCAATGACCAAGACCATTAGTCAAGGTTGCAACTGAGTAACACCGGCCAAAATACAAACACTCCATGTAGTTTCACCGAGGACACAGAGTGCCCTACCTTAACATTGGATGCCCTTGCTTCATCCTCAAATCCTATAAATAATCCTCATTCCAAGAGAATGGCACCAATTAACCTATTTCATATTAAGTATTTTTATCATGCTTATTTACATCTAGACTTAGCTCAAATTCTAAAATTGTTATATTTAACTCATTTCTACGCTTTCATAACTCACGCTCACTTAGATTAATGGATTAATATATCTTATTTCATTACTTTGAATATCATTTTCATCATATGACATTTATATTTTGTTAAAACCAACTTAGCATAAGCATTCATAGCTCTAATCTGCATTCTAGCTTCATTTGGTTCCTTGGGACTCCAGGGGAAAATCAGGTTCACCATACCTGATTATGTGTCACTATGGGGTATTCATGGTTCCTAAATGGTCCTAAACCTTCCTAATCAGAATTAGGGACATGCCTATTATGATTTTAGAGCATATCCACATCCCTAATCTAAGAGAAAATCAAACAGTGACAGGGTGCTCCCGTTTAAGCTCTATTTGAGGTGTCTTGCAAATAGATTTACTATATGTTTAGTATATGCTACTTAAACTAATGTTTGAATGTCTAAACATGTTTTTAATATGTTAGGCTTTCACTAATCAGAGTTGTATGTCATTTCATTGGTGTTATCGTATCAAGGAACTAGGTAAAATGCTTCTATGATTTGATAAGATCAATAATCTATATAAGAGAGGATATTATAAGAATATGATTTTATGATAAAAATTGATACATTTATTTACAAAGTAAGTAAATAGGTCATAATATTCATTATATCTCTGTGTCTCTATGAAAATAGAAAATGGATAAGGCACTAGTTAGTGTTTAAGAAGCTAGGAAAATGTTCTAATGTTGTTCATGATTAAAAAGAATAGCAAAATCCATTTTAATATTACTTAAAAGGAAGAACAATTTTAAAGAATGGTCATCTCTTAATACTATGATCTAATAGATGTATTTTTGGTTTCTCTCATATCTATTTTGTATCATTCAATAAAAGTAGTTTTATATGACTATATCTTCTTTAAAGGGATTATAAACAAGAAGTTGTAAGGAAAAGTGTCAAATCCCAGGTATACTCGCCTTGGGTCTATAGAGCCAGAAGTGTAGGAGGAATTGTTTTCCTTGTTATTTTGTCCAAGGTCAAATAAAGTATTCTAAATATGGGAAATAACTGACCCCTAGGTGTACTTTGTTTGTTGTTTCTTGGATTTTTTTTAAAAATCTATTGAATCAGAAGCCAACACCCTCACACATGACACGTGAACCCCTTGTAGACCAAAAATCATGTTGACATAAATAGCACATCCACTAGCATAGGTTGTCCACCTTTGACCAAGCATAGATGATTACCCAATTTTAAACTGTCCCTTTCACCTAAAAAGACTAATGGTTGTAATTCATCATCGGAGATCCCAGGAGATATTACCCTAAAATGATGTTACTAAGGTTAAAAAAAATATCTTTCCTAATATTTTACAATCAATATTGATTAGAAAAGTGGATTTAAAACTTAAATTCCATATATACTCATATACACATCCTCAACTACAAATTACAAATACCAAGGGTTTCTTGACATAAAATTATGTATATAAAATTTAATCTATTAAGTACAATAATCATCTAAGTCTTCTACATAGTACACCATCTCAAAGGAAAAAAAATTATGTCTGAACCATAAAGTATACATGATAAATCATATCCATTGGACAAGTCATAGGCTATGTAAATATAATTGACTACAAAGCACAAATAAAGAAAAAATAGGAATAATTCACCAAGGAAGATAGGATAAGAATAAACCACAACAAAGATCATCCAACACTAGTACATGAATGTTAAAGTCTCAAATGGTAGAATAATCACTACCTCCTAACCTCTTTGAAACCTTAGGTTCCACTCCCACCGTGTTGAGGAGATAACATCAGATCCCACTCATATAACAATAATCAAAATCAGTGATTAGGTAATACTAAGAAAGGGTCATATAACTTCCTATCCTAAGGGTACAACTTAATAAATCAAATGTGCACATACTAATCCAGAGGAAACCAACACACATAGGAAGCCTACGATGAAATCAAGTAAGTGTCATCACATAGGTCAACTCCTTAGAACAATCTCACTAGAATCTGACTCCCAAGTGTGATCATATGGAAAACTTGAAATCCTCTCATGTAGACAAGGATAACCAATCATGCCAGACCTCACAGAAACTACTAGATGGAAAAGAATCTTATCCCACTCCCATCCTTAGCCTATACTAACACTCAAGGCATGACCGAGGAATCTATTATCTTATAAATTCATTTTAAAACCCCATTTAATTATATTATCACTTATTTAAGTAACCTATTAAGGATACCCAGGTAGTCACTTTGGGTCTTCGGTGCCTCCAAAGAAAGACACTTCCCCTTTAACACCTCGATAACCTACCCTAAGTTCATAAATCTCAAAACGTAACTAATAAATCATCATGAATCATAACATAAAAACCTAGTTCCAAAGTATCACAGGAACATACATAACAATTTCCATCATGATAAAATCAAAACTTCCATGAGGTTTAGTTTAAACAAAATCGAATGCTAGGGAAGTATGCAATAAAAATAAACATAACACATTAACCCCAACCTCACCTCTGGTAATAATCATAAAAAGGATGACATAAAAAGAATCCATCCTAACCTATAAATGTAGAAGGATAAACATTCATAAGAATTTAATAATAATAAAATAATTTCTAAAATACGAATATAAAAATTAATTTATTAAAATGATCACCAACAAAACTAAAATTACAATCTTGAATTAAATTCCAATAATAAGGAAATCAATTTACAATGTTATTTAAAATAAATTGATCCCAAATTTAATAATTACTAAAATACTATAACTTCATAAGAAAATTCTCAATTAGGAAAATAAATCAATTCCCTTAATTATTAACCAATAAGATATATAAATTAATAATTAACTCATTTTTGTACATTATCCATTAAAAGAAATATCAAATAATATGATGCCAAATTTAAAAGTACTCCAAAAAAAAGTATTACATATATAGACACGCACACACACACACACACACACACACACACACACACACACATGTATACATACATATATGTACACACACACACACACACACACACATATATATATAGATATGTATATATATATATATATATATATATATATATATATATATATATATATATATATATACATATCTATATATACATATCTATATATATATATATACATATCTATATATACATATCTATATATACATATCTATATATATATATATATATATATATATATATATACATATCTATATAGATATAGATATAGATATAGATATAGATATAGATATAGTTATATATATATATATATATATATATATATATATATATATATATATATATATATATATATATATATATATGTATATGTATATGTATATGTATATGTATATGTATATGTATATATATACATATATATATATATATATATATATATATATATATATATATATATATATATATATATATATATATATATATATATATATATATATATATATACATATAGATATATAAATACATACACATACACATAGATATATATATATATATATATATATATATATATATATATATATATATATGTAGATATGTAGATATGTATATATGTATACATATATATATGTATACTGATGCAGGAGCATCTTGGGTGTAAGAGCAATCTTGCATCACCCAAAAATATTTTTTTTTTTATTTTTCAATAAGGGCTATTTTGTGCAGAGCTACTATTTATGGAAAGTTACTATTTTTGGTAATTTTTGTATGTGCTCAGAATGATCTAATTTCTTTCTTGGAGGTTCATTTTGGTCATATAAGTCTGCCAGTAAAGTTTCATTTCTAGATCAAGTGTATGTTGGAAGATATTGAAGATTTTCGGTATTGGCAACAGGGTACAAAAATTTTGGACTCAGTTTTGAAGGCTTTAGAGGCCTCGAATGAGGTCAAAAATTTGGGTGACAAGCATTTGCGCCGGTCAAGCCTGTAGAGCGCTTCGTGGCATTTCCGAAATGGGGTTATAATAGCCGATCGGGTCAACTAGTGATGACTTATGGTCTTCGGAAGTTGGGCCACCCGAAATGGCAAAAAATAATTTTCTTCAAAATTTATGTTCAAAGGTTATCTTGAGCCGACTATGATGTAACAAAATGTAAAATAAGATAATTCTAAGTTTGGTCAGCCTTATTGGCTAAAATTCTCGAACCTTCCCAGGCGGTGGAAAAATTGTCTATATAAGGAAGGCTGTATTATTGTCTTAGGCAGTTCAGAATAGTTCTAGGTAGTAGATCTGGGTAATAGTTCGAGGCTTTGTCCTACATAATATTGTAAGGGAATGCCCATGTGGCTTTGCATATTGTAATTCTGAAAGTTTGTAATTCCACATTTGTGGAGATAATAAGAAGCCAATTTTATGTTCTTGCATATTGTTGTTGTTTCTCTATTTCTGTTATGTGTTTGTGGTATTAAGGGGAGCACCCTTCATCAAGTGGTATCAGAGCAGGAGTTCTTGAGTGTGTAAACAGATCACCGACTGTGAGGCAGTTTGCACCAGGACTGTGGCTAGGGTTTCAGTGTGCATCACGAAAATACCTCCACGACAAGAATGTGGCGGAAGAGTTGGTGCTATGACACCTGAGGTTAGAGAGCTGCAGAGACAAGTGCAAGCATTGCAAGAAGAGATTCACAGAGGAATGAATCTCAATGTCAGAGACGAAAGCGAGGATGAAGCCAAAGAAGAATATCAAGAAGGAGAAGCTGAAATTGTGAACCAGGAGGAAGAAAGACTTTTTCGGGCCATTTCCAAGATTGGAAAAAGACCTAAGATTGAGGTTCCTACATTTTTTAGAAATCTTCACCCAGAGGAATTGATTGACTAGATCAATGAATGTGAGAAATATTTTGAGTACGAAGATGTTGACGATCCTGATAGGGTCAAATTTGCGAAGGCCAGATTGAAAGGTCATGCGAAGATCTGGTGGCAAGAAATTCAGTTGGAGCGAAATAGAAGAGGGAAAGATAAAATCACAAGATGGGATCAGATGGTGGATAAATTAAAGCGACAGTTCATTCCTATTGATTATGAGCTTGACCTACTAAAGAAAATGCAGAGTTTGAAGAAAGCAGGAAGATCTGTTCAGGAGTATACAGAGGAGTTCTATCGACTTCTCATCAGAACAGGCCATGCAGAAGCTGATAAGGAGAAAGTTGCCCGATACCTTAATGGGTTAAGGCCAAGCATTTAGGAGGAGCTGAATCTGGTTCGAATGAATAGTATTAAAGAGGCATACCAGTTTGCCCTAAAAGTAGAGGAAAAGCTGAACAAGAAGTTTGAGAGTAGACAAAATGGAAGAGGTCACGGTGGAGGATCTGGTGGACGATCATACGGTGGCCGAAATGAAGATCTAAAAAAGAAGGATGAGGCCAGTAGTAGTCAGAATCGGCGAGGAAATAATTCCAATCGCTTCCAGGATCAGAATAATAGAGATCAGAGAGGAAGAGGAAGAGGACAAGGATCTGGAAGAGGTGGCTTCCATGGAACATGTTTTCACTGTGGAGAAGAAGGTCATAGGGCATTTGAATGTCCTCAATGCCAAGGAAGAACAGATAGGAGAAATGAAGGCCAGGCTAGAGTTGCACATGTAGATGAAGATGCCAGATCATCAAATTCTGAAGATGCTGAAAGAGGAGAAACGTTGATTAACAGAAGAGTCCTGTTGAGTGGTGAGAATGAACCTGAGCAAAGAAGGAGCCTGTTTCGCACCAGGTGCAAGTGTGAAGGTAAATGTTGTGATGTGATTATTGATAGTGGAAGCACTGACAATTTGGTGTCAGAAGAGATGGTGACAAAGTTGAAGCTCAAGAGACAGAAACACCCACATCCATATCGGATTGCCTGGGTACAGGATGACCACAAGGTCATGGACAATGAACAATGTCTGGTGAAGTTCAAGATTGGCGGATACCAAGATGAGGTATTGTGTGATATCATATCTATGGATGCATGTCATATGTTGTTGGGTAGACCATGGCAGTTTGACAGATGTGCTATACATGATGGTCATGCGAATACCTATTCCCTGACAAAGGATGGAGTGCAACATAAGCTAAAACCATTGAAGGAGACTGAAGAAAAGGTATGTGGTAATGCAAGGATAACTTTTGTTGATGGAAGAAATTTCCTAGATGGTATGAGGCATGAGCATGTATGTTTTGTTTTAATTCCAAAAGCTGGTAAAGAGGAAGTAGAAGATGTTCCTGTAGAAGTTGCAGATTTGTTGAACGAGTTTCAGGATATTGTATCCGATAACGTGCCCGATGGATTACCACTAGTCAGGAAGATCAGTCATCAGATGGACTTGATCCCAGGAGTGAGTTTGCCGAATAAGGCAGCACACAGAATGACACCTGCAGAAAGTGAGGAGTTGAACAGACAAGTACATGAGTTGTTATAGAAAGGATTGATTCGAGAGAGTCTGAGTCCCTGTGCTGTACCAGCGGTATTAGCACCAAAGAAGAATGGAGAATGGAGGATGTGTATAGATTCTAGGGCAATAAACAAGATCACAATCAAGTACAGGTTTCCATTGCCATGAATGGATGATATTATGGACTGTTTGAGTGGAGTTGTGTATTTTTCAAAGATAGATCTAAAAAGTGGATATCATCAGATTCAGATCAAAGAAGGAGATGAATGGAAGACTACCTTCAAGATAAAGGAAGGACTATATGAGTGGTTAGTCATGCCTTTTGGGCTAACCAATGCACCGAGCACTTTCATGCGGCTCATGAACGAGGTTCTGAAAGAATTTTTAGGTAAGTTTATCATTGTTTACCTAGATGATATTTTGATCTTTAGTAAGACATTGGAGGAGCATATGATGCATATTCGTATGGTATTTGAGAAGTTGAGAGAAGAGAAATTGTTGATTAATTTGAAGAAGTGCAGTTTTGTGAAGAAAGAGTTAATGTATTTGGGATTTATACTTTCAGCAGAAGGTCTGAAAATGGACCCAGAGAAGGTACAGGCTATTTTTGAATGGCCTACTCCAAGGAATGCTACTGAGGTAAGATCTTTTCATGGTCTAGCTAGCTTTTACAAAAAGTTTATCAAAAATTTTAGCAGTATTTGTGGACCCTTGACTGAAACAATGAGAGGGGATAGAAAAGAATTTAAGTGGACTAATGGGGCAGAAAAGAGTTTTCAATTGTTGAAACAAAAAGTTACAGAACAACCTATTTTAGCACTTCCAGATTTTAATAAGGTGTTTCAAGTAGATTGTGATGTTAGTGGTACTGCAATAGGAGCTGTTATGAGCCAAGAAGGTAAACCTGTTGCTTATTTCAATGAGAAGTTAAATGATGCCAAGAGGAAATATTCTATTTATGATCAAGAATTTTATGCTATAGTTCAGGCATTCAAGAAGTGGAGACATTATCTGCTTCCTAAGGAGTTTGTTTTGTATAC